>JBBPDA010114601.1:0-29234 GCA_037974385.1 Arnoldichthys spilopterus
ACACACACACACACACACACACACACACACACACACACACACACACACACACACACACACACACACACACCTCCCTCTTATCAAAAGTCAGTGACACAGTCATGAGTGACTGATTCCCTTCACATTTCACCTACATTACTTCAGATGGGAGATTCAGCTCTATTCTCTAAATGTATCATTGCTGACGGAACAAAACCTCACTATTTCTACTGATCCAGTGTAGCAGGTGTTTTTTCCCCCTCTATTTGAACAGTGTGTTTTCCACATACAGCGTATATCCCATCCTCTAAATCATGCTACAAAGACAGACTTAACAGGGGCAGCAGATGTTGTATATTGCTAAGTAAAACATTTTCCCAGTGGGTAAAGTAGAACAAAACAACTTCCTATTAGCCTCCCTACAAAGCTGTTTATTCTATTTAAAAACCAGTTCAGAGAAAAGCAGACTAAGCCTTATTTTAAACTATTTACTATGAACACAGTTTTAGCAGGTACTCAACAGGCGGATGTGATGTTTTAATATGGGTTTTCTATAGATCAGTGTTTTTCGGCCTCAGCACTGGGGAACAACTGCTCGGTGTTGGTTCACCTACTTGCACATAAGTGACTTAGCAAAACAGCTTATTATCAAGCTCCTCATGGGCAGCCCAGAGTTGTGGGGGTATTTCTTCCACACAACCCCAATTTTACATTTAATTTCATAATAATAATGCTCCACATCATGCACTATTACTTTCTGTTCTCATGTAAGCTTCATCTAAAAATTACCACAAGTGTTGCTATTGCATTTATTGTCTCTAAGTGAATTCCAAGAACACCATGGTGATGTGTTGATAATATTAGCATATGTACTGACACACTAGGCATGTGCCAAAAAAAATCAAAATAATACTAACTGGGATTAGCCTGAAAATTGTATTTCTGATGTTAAATTAGCATGAGCTTAAAATACCCCGCATACAGCTACACACAGATTTAAAGCTTCTAACAGGCATTCAGGTGAATCTTTGAGTAGGAGCTTCCACTTGAACTGAATAGTACTGGAGCAAATTTTAACCTGGACTGTGATTATACAAATGTTCCTGGGACCTAGAGTCTAAGGAAGTCAGACAGCTTTTTGTAGGCATGATATCCACCTGCTATACTGACTGTATTCAAAAAGCACAGTCCAACAGCTCCATTTCTTAAAAGTTTTAATCTAATTACATACAGCCAAGTTAACCAGCACTGGGCGGTGTTACAGGAATTATGTTAATACAAAGCATTCCTTTCAAAAAAATGTTTTCACTTTTTTGGCTGGGCACAACCCTGTTCTTGAGGTATCTACTATCTATAGCTTCCCAACCCCTCAAATCAACCATGCCATGTGAATGCTAACAGAATAAACAATGAAATGCAAATCAAAATGGGGCACTGACTAATGGCAATTTCAGATAAAATATTATATACACACTGCTGACATATCAGGTGCCTCTTTCTCAGGAAGATTCCTGTCAACAGTAACTCCAGGAGCTTGCGCAGGCTGGCACAACCTTACACAATTACTTTATGGCTGTTATTAAAAAGAACAACCTGTCCTTGACTGGCAACAGTAGGAGTTATTGGGACACTTCCCCAGTACTTTCATTTAGCTTGTCAAAATTTCATATGCTTTTCTATAGTTGCAGTATCTGGCACTGAGCCTATAGAATCCCTGAGAAGGTTTCTAAGTAAGTGCCTCATTTAACCAGCACCCAGTGGCTGCACGTAATTGTTTTAGATCTAAAGACTAGTCTGATTTATGCCTTGTTCACACTACAGGATTCTGAAAGTGGTCGGATCGCTCTTCTGTTCACACTACACAACCTCAAGACTCCTAATCACAAGTTAGACAGTTAGTAGTGTGTTGTAGTGTGAACAATAGAGGTCGACACAATAGAGGTTTTCAGGGCCAGGATCAATACCGATTATTGCTAGTCAACGAGGCCGATAACTGATATTTGAAACCAATATGCAAAAAAAAAAAAAAAATCTTTTTTTTTTATTTTAAAAGCGAGTCAAGAGGAAACAGCACAGAGAGAAGAGACAGCAGTGGAGCCACAGTAGCGCAACCTGTAATAACTTAATATCGGTGATGGTCAAAAACTAAACACAGATACTGATAATCGGCAAAATGTCTAATATCGGCCCACAATAATCGGCCTGGCTGATAATCGGTGGACCCTTAGTTCACGCGAAGCGATTGTTGATTTTTTTGTTGTCAAACATGGAACCTATTATGATTGAGAACTGTTGTCAGTGACTCAAACAGCCTTAAAATCCAATAACAATATTATTAATTTAAAGTAATTCACACAGCGTGATTAGTGATTACTGATGACTGGGCTGCTTTCCCAGAGAGGCAGTAAGCCTAGTCTTGGAGTAAACAGCATTTTAAATAAAAGTAAAAGAAAAGAACATTTAGTCCATGACTAGACTCAACCAGTCTAAAAAACAGCCTCAAAAATCAAGCAACCTTGTCAAATTGTAATATATAATCATATTATGTGATCCACAGTAAGCATGGTTCTCCGTGTACAAAGCTATAATGTAACAAGTTCAAGATCCCTCTCTTGCCCAGCCTTGTTGTTGGGGATGCATGGCCTGGATTAACACCTGTCCCGTTCCACAGTGGCGCACACACACACGAGGTCGCTGCCAACTCATCTTGAGACACTCCAGCGCATTGACTGTCTAATGCAATGTTATTTCCTTCTTCTAGCTGCAAGAATAGCCCTGTCAGCAAAAAAAAGTGTTGCCCAACCCACTGGTCTAAAATACAGTCTTCTGTTTTAGAAAGACTTGCAGTAATTTTAACCCAAGCAAGTTGCCCTTTCTTAGGCATTATTGTCATACAAAATCCAGATCATGTGATAGTTTGGCTTCTGTATGCAACCTCAATTAAAAAACAAAGATAATGTTACATACTTCTTTAAGATGTCTTGCTTCTTTTGCTCTTCAGAGGTGGGTAGGCCCATGGACTTCTGCCTTTGATCATACATCATTTTCTCCACCATGCTGCGCGTCTCTCCATCCAGGTCAGAGAGCTGTGCAGAGAGGGACACTGTCAACTCGTGCGTCAAATTGTGTGTGTATATTAAATATGGTAAACAGAATAATTTGCGTTCTAAAATCTGTCTGACTGAGTCACGTTCAACCATCTCCATTAGTGTCGGTCTGGTATATGTTGCTCACCTTTGAGTTCTCTGGGCAGATTTTCTTGGTGTTGATTTCAGGATCTGTGGTAATTAATTTGTTCCACCACTCCATTTTATTAATCTGGTTTGGGTATAAAAAGAGTGTGTTTATTTTCAGCTTTGGTTTGACCACATATAAACAGAGATTAAAGGAACAGTGAAAGATTACCAACTCAGGAAAGCATTCCTACCTTTTCCAGGTGGACTGTTACTACTTTGCCATCCTCAATAAGCCAGGAGCTCTCCTCCACCTTCACCTCATTATACAATGGTGCATCAATCACAGGTGGGTGGCCCTTTAAGCCCACCTTCAGAGAACGCCTCTGAACATCCACCACCACATCTTTCCCCTTCAGCCTGAACTTTACATCGAAAGGCACTAAGAGCTGGGGAAGGAAAAAACGATGCACAATGTTGAGCACACAGGTGACAGTGCTCATTATACTTACATGACATTGCAAAATCATAGAGCAAGTAATGAGAATGCAAGCCAAAGCTTTACGTTCATGTATTTATATATTGTTGTTTATGAAGTTAATGAAGCTGTCTGGGGTGTTTGGTTCAGTCAAGTGTGGCAGGGGTGAGAGCGCATTGCCTTCTCAGTTGAAGTAATTTCACTTTTGCATTCCAATATTGTCCTATAAAAGGTAACTGCCTTTCAAATTGCATTCACAAGAAAATGTAAATTTTCAAATCGTTCAGACCTTCAATGGTTGAAGTTCCTGCAGCTTTTAACCCACTCACTCCTGCTGAACGCCCATATGAACAGCCCTATCTGCCAAAGAACTGATTTAAAGTCATCACGGCACCTGCACACAAGAAACTGCTGCTGCCCATTTATACGAAGAACTATTATTAATATATATTTTATTCATTCTTTTCTCCTTTTATTTTCTCTTGTTTGTTTTTGCTATCCGGTGTCAGCCAGAGGAGGATGGGTTCCCCCTTCTGAGCCTTGGGAGTTTTTCCTTGCCTCTGTCGCCTTTGGCTTGCTCTTTGGGGGCTAGGACCCGGTTTCTGCAAAGCTGCTTTGTGACGTCAGTTGTAAAAAGCGCTATATATAAATAAACTTGACTTGACCTTTTGGGGAATATAGCTCAAATAGTACACCACTGCATATTGTAATTTTGATGTTTTTCAGTATATGAAAGGGTCCATATCACGCTCCTCTATTTAAAAAGGCTTGAATTATGTAAATATTTTAAAGCTTTACAATGTAAATTTACTTCCCATTTACACAGTCCACATATGGAACCTAAGCTTTAAAAACAGCCCATTTTCAAATCATAGTTTTTATGAGGTCACAAAAACACATTTACAGACATCTTATTTAGCCTACAACAGACAATATATTTTACAGACGATATACTGTGCAATTCAACTCTGCTCCTTCATGTGGAAGTTCTAAGTCCTGTGATTGGTTAGAGGCGAAGGTGCATATTGAAGCCTTCTGCAATATCAGTCCTGCAGAGATCAATATTGCTATAAGAATGTACAGACGATATATTGTGCAGCCCTAGACAAAAATGGGAAAAATATTTTTGGAAAATATTTTAAAATATTTGTGTGAACCAAATGTGATCTGCTTGTTTAGAATTGGTTCATGTAACAAATAAAGATTAGGATAGAATTTTGTCAGAATCAGATTCTAAAGTTGTTGCTGTGGATTGGATCTGGTCAGAATGCTCTATAGCTACTATTTACAGTCTCAGACCAAAATGTCAGGTTAAATGAAAACTCTAGAAAACACTTACATCCACTTCTGACAGGGTCTGGGTCCATCTGTAGTTGGACAGGTCTGCTCCATTTCCAGCATTAGGCTTCACTTTATCTTTATCCTTCTCATCCTCTTCTCCTTCTGAGTCAGACTAAATGGCACATCAAACATTTCACTCACTTATTTCATCTTACCTTTATAATCCATATTTATGAACTTATGAAAACCTGCTTGACTAAATCAGTAAGCAAATACATGTATTGTATACGATCAAACAAATAAGCATAAATTGAACCTCACTCACCCCCTTGTCTCCTTTATCAGACATATCTGCAGAACTGCTTTCAGGGGCTTGTTTCTCCTTCTTCTCCTCCTTAACTTTCTTCTACAAAGATCAGTGAAAGAAATTATCAAATAAAAGAACAAAGACTAGAAACATTCACTAGTGAACCAAAATCCTACTACATGAAGAAGAGGCAAATACTGTGTAATTTTCACCTGCTCTATCTCTGTCTGCAGTCTCTCTGCTTCCTCATCTGTGAGTTCTTTAATCCTGGGCTCATTCTCCTCATTCCTCTTTCTCTCCTCTTCAGCCTTCAGCTTGGCAGTTCTTTCATCTTTCTCCTTCTTTTCCTTCTCCTGTCTAGATTGTTGCTCCTTCTGAGCCTTGAGAGCCAGCTGACTGTGATGGGCAAATGCCTCCTTCACCAACTGATGAGAAAACATTAAGTGACAAACAAATGTCAATATATTTAATTTAGTAACAGCTACTTATGATCACACAAAGGCTTAAAGTTTTAACAAATATCTACACCCCACACCCCCAATCCGGAAATCGTCTCCTCACCTTCTCTGGAGCTCCAGCTTCACCGCCAATAAAAAAGTCTGTTTTTCTTCGGAGAAAGCTGAAAAATGTGTTCACCAACTGCCAAGTGAAAACAGTGCAGTGTCTGAGAATATGCAAAGTAACAATAAAGACAAACCTAATTTATACAAGACCAGGATCATGTCATATGAATTATTAGTAGCGGCTCAGAGATTAATTATTATTAATTAAAATCAAGCTAGCTAAATGTTTTGGTCTGCCAGGGACCTGACTGCAGCAGAGTTGCTATGAAGTTGCTTAGGTAACAGTTCAGTGTAACAAACTAGCGTAGCCAAGCATGCTGCAGTTATTAAAGAGAAATCTAATGACTAGTGGACAAATAGGCAAATTAGAATGCACAACACGAACTGCTTCTTACTGTAAAAATTAAGGCCAAGCTGACCGAACTCTCTAAACACTGTTATTAACAGATAAATCCCATTCTTCTTCTAGCCGCTGTTAGCTAGCGATTGTGCTAATCATGCTCATGCAGCTAGCGTTAGCTCCACATTTTACCTCTTGTACACCTCCTTCATGCTGCTGTGCCATAACAAGCAGCATCCCGTCATATTTTTCTTCATCATCCCCCATATTTGCTAACCGTTATTTACGGACTCTGTAAAGGGGAAATGCAACAAACAGAGGGGAGAAATGAAGAGTCACGTTATTTCATAAGTGTTCAATGCTATCACTTCCTATTTACAAGAACCGCCCCAATAGCAACCAAGCAAACGAAGGTACAGTTAACGGACAGCACAGAAAGCCAATAATATGTTAAGTTGTAGAAACGTCACCAATGTCGCTTATATCCAAGTTCAGAGAACCATCTAGAAATTTCTGAACAACTAACCTTAATGAATAATATACAATTTAATATTTAGCAATATAGAGTCAGAATGCAATATGTCATATATTTTTTTCAGACTTTGTACACTTTGTTCAAATTGCCAGATTTAAATAAAAACATGATGTGTGTAACAGATATCTAATAAGGTTCTGTTCTGTAAGCAAAGAGCCTCTCACCTCTCATCGGCTCTAAAAATTAGTTTAGGAGCCTCTGAGCAGTAAAAACAATAATGTGAAGAACTTAAAAATATTTGCCAGTCAATTGAACATTCGAATGTGACAATAAATACATTTTTGTTCACTATATTTTGATTCATGGGTGTTTGGGAATTTGGGAAAAACAATTAGGACCATTAACATAAATTCTTTATTTTGTTATTCTTATTTTTATTAAATTCTTATTGGCATTTCTAAAGATTATCACTTTCCTAAACAATGGTAAGGAATTTGTAGGTTTCTTAAATATTTATTGTCCAATATATTAAATGTCCAACATATGTTATCATGTTGCTTTTCCCCTCAGACAAGAATCCAAGCTATTTATCAATAAATGCCATTTCATGTAGTGCCACACTGTGCACTGATTAAGTAATGCTATTATTTTAATGACACTTATTCCCTAAAAGAACCCACTATTTAAAAAACTATTATTTTAATATAAATATTAAACATATTGTCATAACCAATAATATGAATTAAATATATTAATAGAAACATCAGGGAAAAATTATTAGTTTCTTACTTCAGTATCAGTGCTGACACCACTGTACTGGTTTTTAACATCAAAAGTGATTAATAGAATCATTGACCAAGATTGCGCTTTTTTCTGTGTCAGTCAGATAATGTATCTATAGTAGCTTTATCAACCAGATTTAAACTCAGGGTTACAGAAGAACATGTTAGTGACCCACTATACTTCAGTATTACCTAATGTTTTGTGAATTTATATATATATGGTCATTTATTAATACAAAGTTGGGACATTTTGTAAAATGCTATAAAGACTGTAAATCCTCTTGAGCTTTAATTTAACTAACAAGAGAACAAAGAAATGTTATTTATTCATACAATTTATTTCATCTGAACAACATGATTGTATTTTGTAACACACTCAAAAAGCTGGAAGGGGACAAAATAAGAGGGAAAAGTTTAATTTAATTTTGAGTCCTTTTGAAACTTTTCACAAATTGGGTATAAAAGGATCAACCTTTTACTCCCACTGTCCAAGGCTTGCAATAGGTTGATTGGGTTCTCTAAATTACCCGTAGATGTGAGTGTGTGTGTAAATGGTTGTTTGTCTGTGTGCTGCCCTGCAATGGGTTGGCCTCTTGTCCTGGGTGTACCCCGCCTTGGGCCTGTAGTCTGCTGGAATTAGCTCCAGCTTTCCAGCGACCCAAAATGGAAGAAACGGTTTAGAAAATGGATGGATGGATTTCCCAACACAAGATTACAAATTGAGGTCGAAATGAGGAAGAACTTAGGTCTTTCATAATCTACAGTACATAATATTGTGAATAGATTCAGGGAATCCAGAGAAATCTCCGTCCCTCCGAAATCTCAGGTTGGACATGCTACTGTGATAAACATAGACACATGGACTCAGGAGGACTTTGGAAAACCACGTTTACTAAACACAGTCATCCACTGCATTAAGAAAAGCAGCCTGAAACTGTTACATGAAGAAAAAGCCAAACTCCAGTCCTACAGAAAGGACTGAAGGCACAGGAGTTCTCTGGGGCCGAGCCCATCTGAGATGCAGACCAAGGTCGGTGGAAATGTGTTCTGTGGTCAAATGATTCCGCTTTTCAGCTTTTTTTGTAATAAAAATAGATGCTGAGTTCTCTATGCCAAAGACAAATTGGATCATCCAGACTGTTATCAGTAAAAGGTGCAAAAATCAGTCTGTCATCTATCATGGTATGGAGGCAGGGTATCAGTGTCCACAAAATGGGTGACCTGCATGTGTGAAGGTGTAAGGGACAGTGTAAAGAAAAGATGATGGATCACAATGGTAAACATGCCTCTGCTCCAACTTTTTTGAGTATGTTGCACTAAAAAATATTATTTGTTTATATTTTTAAAATACATCTAAATTGCTCAGTAAAAGTATCAAAATATTTTCTTTACATATTTGTTAGGTAATTAAAGGTTCAGGAGAATTACCAAATAACAAATTTTTGTTTTAATTGCATTTTACAAAATGTCCCAACATTTTTGGAAATGGGGTTTGTAGAAGAGATGGAATAATACCACTTTTTTGGATATACTGATACTGAAACCTCGAATATCTGTTAATGTTGCTATCAATCCAGTAGTTTTTGAAGCTCCATTGGCCTTTTTATTCAAGGGCCCATATCTTAAATCCTCCTTAGATTTTAAAGTAAGAGTGACATTTGTTATTGTGAACACACTCAATCACACACAAAGTGCACCACAACGAAATGTGAGCACTGCATTTAACCAGAGAAGCAGGCAGCAACGAGAAGCACCCGGTGAGCCGTGTAGCGGGATTGCTCAAGCTTACCTCAGTGGTACCTGGGTCGAGACTTGAACCTCTGACCCTCTGTTCACAAGGGCAAGATCCTAACCACTAGGCCACCACTGCCTTTTTTCCCCTGAGGCGCACCTATGACATTTTTTTTTTTTTTTTTTTAAATGAAAGCAGACATAATATATTTCTACATTGCCATTTTTCTAACTCTCTTTATTGCTTTAAACAGGCTGTTTATTGTTAATATGCCTTCAAAAGATAGCTTTGATCGGCTGCCCTGTATTAAGCCTTAAAAAAAGCAGTCTGAACTGAAACACTGATTATAACTTCATGGTGAATGAGTGGCGATAATCTTTATATATAACTCATATTGAGCAGGGAGTAAATTGTACATGCTGGAATTTGTTTACACACCACATTAACCTTTTATTAGAAAAAACAAATCTACATAAAAATAAATTTTGTGACTTACCTACTTTACACTATGTTATGCTCTGCTTCAAGTAACTCTGTACTGTGCTCTACTTTTACACAGGTAAAAAATGAAGGTTCATTCAACTTCCTCTGCTGATAAAAAACTCTACATGTTTGAAAATTGGGATGTGAACCCTCAAAATGCCATTAACCCCACTAAGCCCTTGTGATTAGATATGACATAGTGCTCTCACAGGCCTTATCCAGTTAAGTGTGGAGGATGTTGGCTCAAGCCCAAAGCCCATAAACCTGCAGAATGGTTCTCTCAGTCCTCGGTGGCTGGTACAGGTAGAGTTAATGACTGGTAAACATGATAAATGTCATTTACCTCACTCCTCGTACTCTCCCCCTGGTTGAGCTACTGTTGAGGCTCACGCTGAATGAATCTTATGGCCTCCACGTGGCGGAGACGTTAGCCCACACAGCGGTCCAGGGTCATGTTGTTTTGCTCACGTCTGTGACCGCTCCCGGCGGTCAGAGAGGTCAAGGCTGACGATTCGTCATAGTCAGAGGCTGGCTATATAAATAAGACTTTGCTTAGTCTTCTGAAAGTTGACGCTGGACTAACATCGGTCGTCCTGTTCTACCTGTTCATTAAGCAATGCATTCACACAAGGAATTTAAAAGAAACTGCTACTGCTCCGAGGTCAGGGAGCGACCTCATGCCATCCTCTTTAACATTCTCAACCGTAAAAACAGCTCTGCTCCAGGAGATGACCACTGGAGTTACTCCAGCACACACAACTGTCACTGCAAACAACAGAAGCTGGTCTGCTTGAGAAACCCAGAGATCACCTGCCAGGCAGCATCTGCAGTTCTGCTCAAGACCATCCACTTCATGAAAAACCTTCCAGCATTCCAGCACCTGCCTTTCAGAGATCAGCACCTTCTGCTCCGGAACTGCTGGGTTCCGCTGTTCGTCCTGGGTCTCACACAAGAGCACGTAGCATTTGAGGTAATGGACATGCCCACAGCCAGCATCCTCCGGAAAATCCTACTGAACGACCAGAATCAAAGAAACAGAGATTCAGATAATTCTCCGCCGACTCTAGCAGCTGTCCATAATCTGAAGTCATGCTTGAACAAGTTTTGGAGCCTTGATCTCACTCCTAAAGAATATGCTTACCTCAAGGGTACAATATTGTTCAATCCAGGTAACATTCTTCTTGCATGAGTAATCGAAAACCTCCACAGAATGCATTACTTTAGCTAATCTATTGGTTATTTGTAGCTGAAAATAACTGGTAAATTATTGAATTAATAATATATTTTCTGATTATTAATCAAGCAATAGTAATAAAAGGCCAAACAATACAAATGCACTAAAAATACTTATATGCATGCATGTATGTATGTATGTATACTTATTTACATACATTCTAATGATCCAAATGCAAATGGACAACTATTCACTGCTGACTGATCAAGTGCAAAAAGTCTATTAAAATTATATGGGTAACCAAGGTTAATCTGATAATCATGAAAATTTGCCTAAAAGTAATTGTTGTTCTTGTGGCTTGACATTAACTCCTTGAATTGTAAGTTTATTAGGTTAAGACTCCCTACTCATAAATACTATGAATTATTTATTTTCTATTCTGGAGTAACCACTATCTACTCTGCATTATTCAGTACTTATGTTCAGTAAATATAGTGAATCTACCAAGAATGATTCAGCATTCAGCACTATGATTATGCAATGTTTAAAAGTACTACAGTAAAACTAATACATTTATGGAGCTTTTAAAGTGGAGACCTAAAGTGTAGAGCTACAAACTTGGTATATTATAATATTAAGCATGGTTCATCACACTATGCTATTTCAAAGACAAAATTCTATTTTATACATTCTATTAATGCATTGTTTTTTGCCCAACCTCTAAAATTCCTTCAGATTTTTGATATCTCTATGCACCAGAGAAAAAAAATATAAACCTGTAATATTATATCTCACACGACTATGATTGATCATGGAGGAAACAAAATTCAGCCCACATATACCATGTTTTACTCACAAATATGACACCACAGGGTGTATGTATTATGAATTATGATTTCTCATTCACCCTGACTTTAAGGGGTCAGTTAACAAAGATATAACAAAACAGTTATTGGAACTGGAACTAATAAAGAAGTTAACTGAAAAAAAAAATTAACTGAGTTTCTTTATCTTCTCTTACAGACATCTGTAGCCTAATCAGCTGCGAGCTGATTGAGGGGCTTCAGAAGGAGGCTCAGCAAGCACTGCATGAACTTGTCCGCACACTTCACCCAAATGATCCCAGCCGATTTACACACATTCTCCTCACAGCCTCAGCTTTACAGACGGTGGCCCAGAGCTTTGTTACCGAACTGTTCCTCAGGCCCATCATCGGTCAGACAGACATTAATGAACTCTTGATGGAGATCCTCTTCATCTAGCAGCACTTTCTGAGCCCTCACTGTAAGGAGCTGATTGGACTTAATGTGCTTTAGTTACTGTACTTGCTTAGGATCATGTTTTTGCAGAAACTTGGAGTTTACTTTCTCCTCCAGTAGTTTTCATTTAAAGCGAGATCAGTTACATTGACCTTTTATCAGGCACTTTTTATTCTATGGAAATGTCATCACTTTCTCTATTCAAATCAAGCAAGCAAACAATACACTGAAGATTGTCACAGTCACATGACCATTTACAAAAAGCAACTGTAATAAGTCACTGTATTTTTGAGGACAGATCTTAGTACTCATCTCTGGTCAGTTAAAATCACGGTTTGCCAGACAGGGACTAAGCCAAGTCATGGACTATATTTTCAGTGGAAAATGATGTTTAAAATGCTGTGGCCCTACATTTATGGATGCAATTCTGGTTCTGCACATTTTAGTGTTCGAGCAGAAAACACCAAATTGTCCACAGTGCCTACAGTAACAGTGTTTATGTTTATTGGCATTGATGAAGGCTTATATCTTCTATACAATCTGTTGAGAAAAGATTGGTGCTTGTTTCTTATACCATTTTTTATTTATCCATATAGAATAGGAGATATTTTATAGTGAAAGGGATTACGTATTAAGAACACATGCTCATCTTGAGTAGACAAGTGGATCCTTCATAAACTATGATTTGTCGCCCCCATGTGCTTAGTGTTTGCCACTTCCAGAATGCATGACACCAAAACTGAAGAAGCACCTTTCGTCACTGATACTTTTGATGTACTGATACTGCCATCTCACCTGACTAATCAGAAGGTATCATTCATTCTCTTAAGAAAGCAAAATCCATTAAATACTGAAGATTCACTGATCTGAGGCCATTGTTATGACCTGTGACATTAAGATGATACACTCACCAGATTTAGACGATACCGGAATTTAGATTTTTTTATACCACTACCAAATTATTTTATGAAAAAAAAACACATACCCTTCACTTTAAAACTTAAAGTTTATTGGGTTGAACACAGGAAAATGTTAACATTTGTACAGATTAATTTACTTAACTAACTTTCTAATTTGGATATATGAACGGTAAGATCTCTGCCCATCAAATTAACATGCTCAAGGTTCCCAAGTTATTGGCTGGCACATGACATGAAAAACTTTAAATGGGGCACAGACCATTTGCATTAGTTAAATGTCCTTTAACCCTTAAGTGTTCTGGTCAGTTTTTTGGTCAAGCGCATTTTAAGTCCCTATATCAAACGGTAACATGCACTGAGCCTAACTCAACCTGACTGTTCCATTTCTACCATTTGGTTTAGGTCAGTTATGAGGAAGAATTCCACTGTATCTTTCATCAGAAGACCTTTTCAGTGAACCTCCTCACCATAAGTAAGACAAAAGCTGCTAGTTAAAAATTTTAAGACATTTTGTGGCTGATATACTCAGAGTTTAATGATAAAGACAAATCTAGACTATTTGAAAGAGGCCCATATTTAAAAACCTATGGGGTTTATTATTGTTATTATTGTCCCCAATTAATATAAAATACATAGAAAAATATTTTTCATTGCTTTTTCCTTGGTGTGGCCATTAAAGGGTTAAACTTTTACAAATGAAACTTTTTTATGAATCATTCACAGAAAAGTGCTTTAGGGAAGAAGTGGTTTCTCAATGGAAGGCTTGTCAAACTTTGAGGCCACAGCTTTCCTTGGTCTGCACGGTTAAAAGGAAAAAAAAAAAAGAGTTTTTTGAGCATTTCCATAGAAAACCACTGTCGGTTTCTTGAAGAACCAGGTCTGTAAAGTGTAAAGACCCTTTTAAAGGATTAAATAACTTTCACTTTCATGTAAAGATTCTTTATCAATCTTTCCTAGAACCTTTACCAACTTCAAAGTGATTCCAAATATCTTTACAAACAGTCAGTGCAAGGTCTTTAGACAGCCAAAATGGATCTTATACCACTCAGTTCATGATTCTGCTAGTAAGCTGATAAAGATTTGAAATAGATGTGTTCATTGAGACAGAATGCTAAGTTTGCAATAATGTGGCCAACAGAAACTGGAGTCTGACACATGCTCTGTGGAATAGCACTTAAGAACTCTTATTTACAGAATGGCATATGCATTCTCTATATGGGACTCTGACAAATAAATGGTAGGTGACAAAAATAGATGGGAAAGCCCACAAAATTCCCCAAGCAAACCAGACTTGCTATTCTTTTGGGGAATTGTCATCATGTGGGACAGAGGTGTCAGGTAACTGGTTCACCCATACAGCAAAATACATTTCTGCACAGATAGTGAACTGAAGTGGAAGGTCCTTTTATGACTTACAACTGTCCTCTAACTATTGACAGGAATAAATGCTCATAAATTCTGCTGTTTCCCCATCAGCTGAACTTGCCAAACCGGTTGTACTGTTTACATTTACCATGCTTAGAGACATTGCTCAGTCAACAATGAGTGTGGTTTACATTTTAAAAAGGTTTCTGCTCTAAAACCATTGCTTTTTGCTCATTGTACTTTCTGTCTCCTCTGAAATGTGCAGTCAGCCTCCTCATCTATAACCCTTCACCGGTTGTCCCACTGCATTCAGAACAATGTGTAAGGATGTAAACAGTACAACAGGCTGTATCTGGAAGCAGCTATCCTACTGAATGCACTGCTGGTGGCAAAATGGTGGCTTTCTATTTCAATACCATCTCCTCACCAGCAGGTATAACAAGGTTCCCTCGTTTGAGCGGAACAAAAACATACAGAAGATTAATCATAATTCTAGAACATTTATGGCACATTGCCTCCAGGAACATCCTGGATGTGCTAACACAGACATGACAAATATGCTGCTTAAATTACCTTCACTATCTGCCAGGTGTCTGCCTCAAACTAAACACACTGAATAAACACAGGCGGATGAAAGGTAAGGTTCAACAGCAAGTCAGTGGTCAGTGATATTGAGTAATGCAGTGTTACACTGACAAACGCTACCAGTGACAGACTGACCAAAGTAGCACTTCATGCAAAGAGCATATTTAACTTGGCTTTTTTTCTGTTTTCACAGACCAAGCTAATGAAAACAGAGAGGATAACCCAGCTACACCACATGGAAAGATATTCAATTTGGGTTAAACTAGCTTCATAATAACGTTTTCTTTGCCTTTGTACCCCCAGTTCAACCCAGGACAGAATCGTTAATTAGCTGATTAGTTGGATCCGGTTTGTAGGATGTAATGAAAACTTTAAAAATGACCAGGGAGGGGTGGCCTCTATAGAAGCCTCTGATTGTTAAAAAAGAAATCCTTTGTTGCTGGATAAATTGTGTCACTTTCTCCACCTCTGCTTATTCCACAACACAGTCATGACTACAGAAACAAAACTGTAGCAGAACAGGGTGTGTGGTGTCAGCACGCCTCTATGTAGCGTTTCTATCAAGACATCTGAAAACATCCAGGGCATTTAAGATGGAGCTGAAGATAAGAACACTCCAGGACAGTGCTTGAATGGAATAGCTAGTCTGACTGGAGATTGCTAAAATGTTCTATGTTCAAACATGTCCAGCCAAGCCAAAACTTTTACATGCATCAGTAATGTTGACCACCAGGAAACACTGCAGTGCAGGGCCACCCAAAAACGTTTGGTAGTTTCCCCTCCTCAAACACACTCATTAAGACTGGCAATTAACAGGTGATATGAAACCAGGTGTTTATGGAGGGAAAGCAGCAAACTGTACTGGACATCGGTGGTCCAGGCCCCAATGCAGAACTTGCCGGAGAATTTAGGCCAGATATTCTAGTCCTGAGAAGATAGTCAGGGTTGATGCAAAATACACTGAATATTTGAATGTCAGCTTTACACATGTAGAGGCTTCCTGTTCATGTACTTACCACATACTGCTTACAAAACGGCTCTTGTGTAAAACCATTGGACATGAAAATAACAGTATGCATTTGAGAACTAAGCTTTTCAAAGTATCTGTATTTTTTGTATACTCTATTTTCAAAACAGTTTAGCCAGGCTTCACAAACAAACTTTTGCTTTGTCCTAACAACAAGCAAGTGTTTAAATGTAGTATTTCATATTGTTGCAAAGCCCTACAGGATGTCTATGGCAGAAATAAAAGGTCAAATATGCATGTCAAGTTAAAACAAACCACTTCACTAATAGCACCAGACTTGCAAAATGGGCGGTGTATACAGCCATCACAGACAGTTATTGAATGTTCACGGGACATCAAGAATAGTAATTTAGTATAAAGCATAAATTAATAAATCCTGATGTAAAAAAATGTGTGAAAGGTGTAGTGGTGGAGAGTGGCACTCTCAAAATAGAAAGGGGATGTCGGTCAAACCCAGTGTGCCATATTACAGACACCCATAATCAGTATACACCAGCGGTTCTAGGGTGTTCTTGGCACGCAGACACCCATCTCCCAATCGCAAAACCTTGTTATTGTTAAAAACATTTTAAAATACACATTTTAAACATGACAAATTACTCTTGGGATCATAATTTGCAATCATTATTTTTAGGGCAAGCCTTTGGCTTAGCCTAGCAAGCTAGCTGACTGCATGGAATCTATGGCTACAAATATAAATGTTTCAGGGATTTTTAATGTTTATAAAAGTTCAAGTAAAATTGTTAATTGTGCTATTTTGCTTGCATTTTCAACAACCAGGTCAGGTGAACATTCCTGTGGCACAGCATCCTTGATTCTAAAAGAGTGTGTTGTGGTTTTGTCATTGTTGCTTGTTCACTTTGCTCGCTCCACCAGTTTCAATTCCGATCTCAACATTTACCAGATGCCATCTTTTCCTTTATTAGCTTAAGCACAGGACATTCCAATTCTCCATTAAATAAGAAGAAAGGTGACAGACTGAGTGAACAAGAGTGTCAACTTCAGCAGCAGAACTTGCTGAGAAATCACTGTGACCAGATATTTTCCTTTTCAAACATGAAACAAAAGCCAGAAAATGCTACTTGTTAGCAAAAGGAGCAAACTACTTTAAAAAGCGGCATATTTCAAAACCATAAGATTCAGTTTGCATTTAATTTAGCATATAGTAGAAATGTACATTACTCTGCAAGCTAAAAGATACATGGCTAACAATAACAGAAATAAAGGCAATACACCACAGTTATACACCAAAGCTTAAAGCCAGAAAAAAAATTGCATAATTGGCTAACTATCTTACTGAGTCTAACCTAACTGAGGACATTACAAGAGGAAAAATCCACTCCTCATTCTTCTTTCTGTTAGTGGCCACATGTTATGTTGGTGCGACACATTTTCCGGTGTGTGAAAGTTAGTGAAGGTGTACAAAAATTTTTTTTAATTAAAACCGAGCATCTATTTACAAACTAAGTTGTCATCCTCTTTCCTTTGTTCAAAAAATTGCATCTAAAATCAATATTACAAACAAACTATACACTATTATATAACAAAAGTGGACATAGCCTAGACCCGTCTAGAAATGCATTTTAATAACTATTACTTCATTCATAATCACTTGTTTTGGCTCATTTGCTATTATGTTCATTAAGCAAATGTTACTACCAAAAGCTACAGTATCACGGTTTCACCAGTTGACAAAAAAAGTAGTTGAGAAAAAAGTAGAACAGTTTCTCTTTAAACTAATACAGTTAAAGAAATAATAATGAATAAAATCCTATTTACTAACCTGATATCTTCTGTAAAGAGTTTTGGCAAGTATAGTCCTCATTTTATGCCACATTCTCAGAGTTAAAATGCCATTTAACCATGATTGCAGTGTACCCCCATCATGGAGAAAAACCAAATGCAGCCCAAAGCACTAAATCAGCACACATATACATATATATATATATATATATATATATATATAAAAAAGCATAAATATGTCTGAGTTCAGAAATCCATCAAACAACATGACCATTTGTAAATTCATAACCTTTTCAGTCTTTGTCCACACAGCCTTAAAGTTACTTCAGTAGAATTCTGGAGGACAGAGGAAGGGCTACTTGAAAAGTTCAGAATCACGTTCGCAAACTGTATGGAAGCAGAGGAGTGTCCGACGTGACTGGCGTCACTGAGCTTGGGTAGCTTGGAGAGCAAGGCACAGGAGAACTGGGAAAGTACGCTGCAGAAAAAATGAGTGAAAGAGAGTGTAAAGAAAGAGCACAACCAGTCCCAAACATTAATGCACAGCATTATAAACCATTTAAATCTTCTCTCTCAATCAATTATATAACAAACAACACACTCGCAGATGAAGAATGCATTTACTTTTTGACCTTCATGACGGAAAGTATCAAACAATCAAACAGTATGGGGAACCCATAGCTTTAGAACTATAACAACAGTATTTTGCATCTTAGAATCCAGTACAAACCAGGGTTAGTTATGTTATTTCCAGTGTGAGTGTTATTTTAGTTTTAAGACAACAGAAGGAATTGTGCAATGCAAATCAATGGAAAATACATCATTGTTTTGTCCCAGGGCATAGGCATGGCCTAAATGCACTAAATGCATTTCTATACAGTATAGTTAAGTAAAGGTTTTTGGTGCATGCACTAAAAAAATAAAATTTTTATTAAAATTATAGTACATCATAACAAAATATGAAGTAAATCCAGCCACAGCGGTCCTTTTCTAACAAGGAAGCAAAAGACATTTAAATTCTGAATTCTGCAACTGATCAGATAGCCTCTGGACAACAGAGCATTGTATGAAACAATAGCAGGTTATATAAGCTCCCCCACGAGTGCAGATGAGGCAGAGGCACTTGCCTTTTACCTCTCTCATTCAGCTACAGTGTGGCTGGGTCGGTGCACTGCTTACAGTCAGCTGAAAAGGGCACTCAACAGCCGTTAATATAAATAGGGAACAACAATTAAAAAAAGGTGGCACAAAGGGTTCTTTGAGCGGTCTCTGAAGAACCATTTTAGTTTCATGAAGGATCATGGTCAAAATAAAATGTGTGATTGTAGTTGAACCTTTTAAAGGTATAAAGAACTTTCACATAATGTAAAGTTTCTTCACCAGTGTAAGTCTTCTAAGAGTCCTTAATTCCAGAAGGCCTGTTTGAATTACTCTGAAAGTTACACTGAAAAGTACAAAAAGTATAAACCACTTCATTATGTGATTGATTACTAATAGACTCATTCAGTTCATTTGGCTGATTCACAGTATTTAAAAAAAACCCAACATGCTCAACTCACATTGGTTACTGTTATTCCGCAGCTTTCTTGCTTCTATGTCTTCAGATCTCTCCACTGAAATTTTCAGACCTATAAAAAACAATACTTAAGATTGGATGACATAACATGCTCTCAAGCTTTATATTGCATGATGACTTAAGAATGATTTCAGTAATGAGCTCAGTAAATACATATACTGCATGCACTGCCTTCCACCTCTGAAACAAACGAAAACAACTTTAAGCTCACAAATAGCCTCATACCAGCCTTATAATAGTTTTTATATGTTCTTTCATAGTAACTTTTATAGTCATTGTGCTGCACTTTGTGTGTGATTGTGTTCACAATGACAAATAGTTATTTTCATTTAAAAACGGCTGGCATATTATAAGCTGATAAATGAAAAAAAATGCAGAGTGAATATCACAGTTGTGTTTCAGGAGGAGTACAGTTAGTTAAAGGTTTTTCTGTGTGTAAGTGCACTAAAAACACCACTTTGTTATTTAAAAACTTTTCACAGATTTAGCTTATATGAGGCTACTAGCATCATCAACAAAACTTTAAGTTTTCACCTGTCCTGCTTACTGCGCTTCATATTAAGATAACATTTTGGTTTAAATGCCGGAAGATTTAATGATTACTTGTGTCTGTATGGTCTAGAATAATGTAATGGGCCCATATTTTATTTTTCTCATGATTTATTTTTAAAAAGATAATTTTTTTAATGGACCAAACAGTGACATTTATTTATTTATTTATTTATTTATTTATTTATTTCATAAAATGTCCTCTGTACACAGCTGTCTTGTATTGTCCAGCACTAAAGATCAGTCTGAAAAGCTATTTAAAATGTACAAAAATAAGGGCTAAGGTGCCTCAGACTGAGGAGTAATAGGATATTTAAGCTTTAAGCATGTTTATATAACATATTTAAAAAGTATAAATATTTCACATTTTAATGAGCGGTTATTTTTAGGTATTTAATAAAGGAATTTAATATTTGTGTATCACTACAAAAGGAAGTACTACTATTGCTTTCAGTTTTAGTGACACCTTCGTATTGTACATGACCAAATTTAAACTACTAGGACCTTATTTTTATTCAGTGTTTTACACACTAAATCCATTTTAACAGGACTAATTATGCTCTGATTCTCTAGCTCTAATTTGCAAAAAAAAGTAGACAATGGATCATTCTAAAATAAGATAGTGAAGAACAAGGAACATTTTAAAAGAGTAAGATATAGTGATTAGCCCCAATTGTTTTGTTATAAAAATCATATGATTTCTCTTTAATTTTTGAAGATGTGCCTGTTTCCTGCTTCAGTCATGAGAAACCTTGTTGTCTTATTTGATCCTTTACTTAACCTTGACCTACATATCAAGCCCCTCCCTAAAATCACTTGCTTTCATTTTCAAAATATAGCTTGATTTTGCCTGTTTGTGCATAATAATGATGCACAAACATGTTTCCATCATGTCAGTTATCGACAACTATAGCTCTCTCTTTTATGGCCTCCCAGCCAAGCTTTTACAAATGCCACAATATACTCAGAAGTCTTAAAACACATTCTACCAGGCTTAAAAGACCTATGTAGCCTAAGTAGACAAGATTAGCAGCACTCTGGTATCATGAGCTCATTAACTTTATTAAAACCTGCCTGAATGTCACTAGGTCAGAACCTTAAGTTCAAGTTGTGCCCATGCAGCTTCAGCTATACATATCTTTGGGAAAGGCCCAAGTTGTTCTGGTTTGGCATGATCTCTTTAAGAAATACCACAAGGAGACTTAAGAGGATGGTGCCACTTACTGCCATCACTGACAAAGTCAAAGTCACTTCTCTTGCTGCTCTTCTTGCTGCTGCTCTTCCTCCAGGTGTCATTTCCACTGTCTCTCTGTGGTTCCTGAGGTCTGAAGGGCAGTTTCTTCCTACTCTTGCGTGTGCTGATACGTATGATCTCGCGGACAAGCCGGCACTCGGCCTCCTGCTCCTTAATGTTGTGCTCATGGACAATATCAGAAATGAGCTGACTGATTTCCTGCGAGCGTTTCAGAAACATGGAGTCTGAGGTACACTTCGCTAACTCATTTATTTCAAACTCAGAGAAGACCTCCAGGAGCTTTCTGGTGATTAACGAGTCCACATCCTCATTCAGCTCACCGTAAATAAAGTGCTCATCATCTATTTCACTAAAATGGATGCTGCTACTTGGATAGGTTGGACTGTCCAGTTCTATCTTAGAACGGCCAAATGAGACCTGCTCGTTGTCCTCTTCTATAAGAGATGTGTCCACTTTAATTCCTCCGATTCGAAGATCAGAATAGAAATCGTTTTTGTTTGGTGTGGAGGTCACGGTTTTACAGACTTCCACATCATTCCCTGAACTGTCCCCAGACAGCACACAGGGCAGACGCCTGCACACCCTATACAGTCCGCAGGTCAGCACGCTACAGACGAACGTCCTGCAGCTGCTCAAAGAGGCACAGGGAGCACAGACGCAGGGACCTGATGCAGGCTCTGCTTTGGTAGGCAGAAACACAACTGCCTCTGGCTCTGTAGCATTACCATTTGCATCTTTATGGCGGATTTTGTGCACTGCTCCAGGGTAGCGGTGCTCAGGTTCAACCGGGTCAACACAGCGCTCCTCATAGAGCTGGTTTTTGCTGCTCTGCGCAGGTAGCACATCCCACCTCTCTGAGCCTCTGTCATGGTCCGACATGGTGGGGCAGGGTCAGGGTCTGAAAAAGAGAAACATATTTTCAAAATGAATTCACCTATTAAAAGATGTTCCTAAAACTGTAAGACGTATGTCCAGAATTTGCGTCATGACAGCTGGGGACTTATTGGCTCTAGAGAGTATTGACAATAATGTTTCCTTCATAGCTCAGAACTGCTAGCTTAGCAAAGCTGGAGCTCATACTACTATTTGGCTTCATTTTCACCTAATTAAATCAGGAAATCTTGGAATGGTGAGGCGGTTTAACCAGGTTTATGTTGCAACCCAGATCAAGTTGGACCTGATTTGGTCTTTGACCTAAAGATGCCTACGAACTTTTTAATGGAACACACAGAACTAGAACCCCCAAAGAAATCTAAACTAACCAGTGTGGTGTTGAGTTTACCATTCAAATGAAGTAAAGATCGAAGGGAAAGGGCATTGTCGAACTTTTTTTTATGGAAAAGCAGTTAATGTGAAGTTTGGTTTCACTATTCGACCTACTTACGAAAAGGAGTTTTTATTAGTCATTTAGTGGGCTAAAACATATATAAGGCAGTGACAGCAACATGCTATACAACATACCAACCAAGTTTACATCAAGTTTAAGAAAAACTTTTATAAGAAACAAATGTGACAATTTCGAGCCTTTGCTAAAGTTAAGGTCGACTGTGGTGCAGCTTTAAGCCACATACAAAAGAAAACACACCAAGCTAGTGGCGTCGTGCACAAAACAGAAGTGACTAAAACAAATAAACAAAAACATATACGGCTACTAAATTAGGCCCTTACGAGCGAGATAACTTCTCATTCAGTCATTAGCAATGTGAAAGTAACGTTTTCCTGTTTAAAAGAAAAAGTAGGGGGTTTATAGCAATTATTCAATGTCTTCGTCGCTAAAAAGGTTTTCAAAATAGTCCTGTTGACACAAAACGCCGACGGAGAAAAATGGCAGAGATTAGACGCCATTCGGGGGTAAAAAAAACACTGGCAACTTACCAAAAACCGTACCTGTTGTTCAGTCCATTGCACAGCATAAGATGAATTTATCATAACATACAATATAAACACATATGCATGAGCTGGGCAAAATTTACTCACGGCATATGGGAGAACCGTCGCAGTCAACTCCGTAAGAAAGCTTTCCGGAAGTCCACAGTCTTCCTCCCGCTAAGACGTCCTGGATTTTAACTGTTATTCTCTCGAAAAAATCATTTGGCCGCGTGTAATCAGTGTAGTTCATTAATCTTTGTCGAATATGATCAAGAGGCGTATAAATAATCCTACAGTCGCCTTCTCACCGTCTCATGTCTCCTCCTCTCATAGCTGCTACATTAACCTACCTGAGGCCACAGGTAGATTCCCGACTCTGCCCTCGCGCTACTGGTGACGCAATGTGACGAAATATATATTTTTTAAATATTAGAGAATATAAAGCTGGTCATATTAGAAGTACACAGTCTCAAAATAAATCAGGTCACTGTAACGGGATATATTCTAATAAAAACTGTCTAAACGCCTAAAGACAGAAAATATCTGAAACTTTTTGAAGAGTCATTGCCAGTAGATGGCGCTAACGTGCTTCACTTGCAAGAAAACCAGCGTTAAAATCATGGCCTTTTGCTCTTATGCAACAAAATCTAATATACGACAGCTCTTTATAGTACCAACTTGCGCTTTCTCAGTTAGCTTTAACTGCAAGCGAAAATCCCGTCGATTTCTCAGTTCCTGAACTCATACAAACAGCTATTCATGGTGGTTTAATATTCACCGTTGCGTCAGTATGGTTTTTTTTAAAATTCCCCCTACCAAAAAAAACCCCTTAATATTTGCAGTAGTTCTGTGGTTTGGTCTAAAACATGTTTAAAGCCTTATGACAGAGGTACAGGGTTGTAATGCAAAGTCACCCCCAAAGACAACAGTACTTGACAAACCAATTGAAAAGAACCTTGCCCACAAATTACTGGTTACAATCAATCAAAAATTAATAAAAAGAGACCAACTTGGGAAAGTAAGACTTTTATTTTCTTTGTAATGCATTTCCTGTTAGAGCACTCCAAACTCTGTGCCATGTCAAAGTATGACACACCAGACAACCCACATACCCCATCAAAATGAATTAGGTTTGAACAGTTCACGGTATTTGATCATAAAATGTCTATCCAAAGTGAGATGTCCTGGAGGCCCTACCACTTTAGAGGTTTGCACCCCCCCCCCCAAAAAAAAAAAAAAAAAAAAAAAAAAAAAAAATTACAGAACATTAGCCTTTACAGACCACAGAAAGGTCTGCATCACTAGCATGGAAACGCTCACAAGCAGGAACTTTGGGCATGCTTACAGTGGTATTGGGGTCATGGGGTAGAGGACTTAAGATGGGTTTCCAACTGATATTTCTTAGCTGCTTCAAGGTATTCTATAATCTTCGCCCTTTCTCCTCTGATATTAGAAAAGCCCCTGTAGAAACCAGCTGCAGGGGTGTGATGAGGGGTAGAGTCTTTACTCTTCAAAAACCTTTGACTCTGGTCATTTGAAGCAACCTTGTTCTCAGACAAGACAACTTTCCAAGTACTTGTGTTCCTGCCTTGGGATGTCCTGTAATAGTCTGATACAGGTCTTACTGAATCAGAGCTATGACTACCACTTTCACCATTACCTCCACTCTTCATAGACCATGTCTGTGGAGAAGCTGAGCCAGACATAAACGTATTGGTAGTCCAACTTGGTTGGTGCACACCTTTCCAAGCTGAAGGTGCAAGCTGTGGTAAACTTCCATCAGAGGAGCCTCTTTCCTGGACAAGTGTGTGACCATAGCGGTGGTGTTTGGAACATCTTCGGATGGAACCCAAGCCAGAAGTATTTGGGAGATCAACAATGCATGCAGAGGTCTGAGGATTCTTAAAAGGTACATGAGCAGTTGGATTTGAGACTGGGTAGGTGGGTGGTTCCTGATTATTATATGCAGACACAGGGTCATATGCAACAGCACCACTTTGTGAGTCACTAGAAATCCTCTGAGGGGGCCCAAAAGAGCCTTGCCAAGGTGATGCAGCACCACTTACCCCAGCCATAAACAAATTTCCTTTTTCAGCATTGGCTGTGAAAGGATAAGCAGGACTGAGTTCACTTGTACTGGGCAGAACAGATTTAGAACCTAAGATTTTCTGGTTTCTCCTAGCTGAAGAACCATGAAGTTCACTCCGGAATGAGTTTGAGGTGGTACTTCCTGGCCAGACTTTTACAGAACCCCCACTAGCTTGAGGAGAGCCATAAAGATTAGATTTGCTTTGTCCAGAGCTAGTACTGTAGACTGGAAGTTGCTTCTTTGCATCTGAGGGCTTCTTTGGCTCTAGAGAATCTTTAGAATTCCCAGCTTCGTGTACTATAATGATCCCCCCAGAACTGACAACTGACTGCCCTGCAGTTCTGGATCTACCCCGGTTTGGCTTTCTAGACTTAAAACTGGGGTTGTATCTCATTCCACTCCTAAACTGTTCAGTAGCTCCATTCTCACGGAAGCTGGTGCTGCTGGTAACTGGCTGGAAAATTTGAGGGAGGCTCATAGCTTGGTAGGAAGAAGTATGTCCAAACAAACGAGACGCTCGGCCAAAGCTAGATGCTGTCGACCTACTGTGGGTGCCCTGATTTTGCAGTGGGCTGTAGGAGCTGAAGACATTTTGAGAACGTCCTGCATGTTGCTCTAAAGTAATAGAGGTGAAAAAAAGAAAAGAAAGTGACACTTTACCAACTGACATTACAGAAATATTCCTTTTTCATCATCAGTGGATATTCAGCATGTGCTTGATTGCAGCAACTAACCTCTAAGTTCAGAACAGCTCACATGGATGGACACCAAACCAAGTAAAAACCTGTAGATAACCAAAAGATTAGGTAAAAAACAAAAAAAGATAGTGACACCATTAAAACAGAGTGCCATGCTTACCCTACATAGATTGCAAAAGCCATAGTTGCACCCACATAAAAAGGTTAAACAATATACAATCAGCAAATACTCATTTTACAGCTTTGCCAGATATATACTGCATTCCTCTACACATCCGTCATCAGGAACTTAAACAGAGAGCTGTTCGCATTCAGCCAATCACAACATGCTATGCCAGTTAGCTGCACCTGATTATCATTACCACTGTCAACGCCTGGTAATCGCCCATATGACCAAGTTAGTTTTTCATTTTCATATAACTTTTATACATTTTTGCTGTGCAATAGCCATGTTTCCATTGACCTTCGGAGCAAAATGCAAAACGAAACTTTGCAAATAATAAATTAATTCAAGTTAAAAAGGCAAAGGATTTGTACGTGAAGGAAGAGAAACCCGAGCTAATAATATTTAAAAAAACGCGTTATATGACATAATTTCCTGTCAAAAACTGACCGGGGTAAGCTTCGTTTTTATCCGTAAAAAATGTTTGGATTTCTCCATTTCTAATGAAAGACATGACGCGATTTCTGTACATTTTGCTTGCCAGAATTTTGTTTATTCATTTGGCTATTATTGCAACCGAAACGTTATACAAGATATTATGGTTTTAAGCCATACAGAGGCTATTTTCTTTTGAGCTATTTGCTTGTCACGTGACTTGTCACTTTTTATGCAAATACAAATTGTATCCAAATTTATGTGTAAATGCACTATGTACCAATCAATCAATCGGTTAATTAATTGGTCAATCAACCAATAAACACAGTGTAACAGTATTTAATATATTGTAGGTTTTCAGATCATTTCAGGTGTTTATAAAAGCAGAATGGTACAAAATACATTCATATTATCAACAACTCCGTACATCAGCAATTTTTTTTAAATAAAAAGTTTTTCATTAAAACTCCTTGTAGCTAATGTTTCTTTCAGCATATTCTGACTATGCCATTATGCTTGTTAGGCTTGTTTCCTGGATAGTATGATAAATGAATTCAACTTCCTAATGCAAATGTGACCAATAAGCCGTGCAGTTTGTTCATACACTGCAACCTTGACCTAATCCTCTTTGTCTTTCATCTTTAATGGACTCATTTAAAGGACCATAAAATAGATACATTTGAGCTCCTCCCTGATATTTAGTCATCCTTTCACCTCTGAGGCAGTTCATTTTCTCACAATCAGCATTCACCCACCAAATCAGATTTTCTTTCTAAGACAACAGCTGTCATCAAATCATGGGCTAAAATGCATGTTGAGGATCACATATCCACCAAGCGTGTCTCCCTCTCCTCTACACGCACACAGCTCTCTCATTATCTCGGCCTCGCTAGTGATCGATAGGGATCATTAGTGTCATCTTTACATGGTCCAAAGTAAGAGGGACCCGTCCGTCTCCTGGTGCCGATGATATGGATGTACAGGAGATCCGTCACGCTGCCCTACTTTCCCTGGCAAGTCATTTCTTCCTGCAGATTGTTCTCTTTCCTCTAGGTCCAGGAGAAGCTGAGACAACGAAACAAGGTCATGTCTTCTGCAATAGCAGGGGTCTACATTTACACCACTCAACATAAGCTGTATTCAGTTGACACCTTTATGAAATGGTGCTGTCACTGTACATAACATGTGAGAAGGAAGCAATGGAGATTATATACATCTGCTATAAGACAGTGGGTCAAAAATTACTTTCAATTTTTTTTGAGACAGAGAGAGATAAAAAAATAAAAAATGAGACGAAACACATGATTTTCTTCTGTAAGCATCAGCATATGCTAAGGCAAATCATTTAGCCAGCAGTCTTCATGTGAGAAAACTGAAGAGAGCAGAAAAGGTCATAAATCACACTGAAAGCAAGTCATCAGCGAAAATGACTACGATGCTGAACTACACACAAAAATGTATCTACTGTACACTGGTGCTGATTTGTCAGAATTTTATGCAAGAAATAAAGGGCGCTTCCACCCACAGCATGTGCAGCATACATAGAAACATTCCTGTGGTGTGCAGTGTATGACTCCGACAGTGACTCTTATTCATCATCTGTCCCGCAGTGTATTGGATTTGTTATTTTTCACTTGAATGAACTTTACAGAACAAATGCACCCAAGCCCTCATCAAATCCCATTCCATCTCCCCAGTTCTGCCATGAAGAGATGTATATTCCCTGAGAAACACAGTCCAGCATTGTTTTCAGAAAAAAACTTCAACACTTTACACCACTCATTTAGAAAGAGGCTTCAACATTCAGTGTTCCTGAAGAGTCAGAGTTTGGTGACCTCCCTGCTAAAACAAGCCTGATTTGACCCCTCTGTAAGTTTTAATCCTCCAGGACCTGCCTTTATCCCTAAGATAAGATCCTGTAAAAGTTATAACCAGCATCCAGGATACTGGATTCCTCAGCAATGCTCTATTTTAAATTCTCAACCTAACATTCTATGAAATTTGTCTGCAGTCTGCAGTCATTAACAGCTATCCATAGTCTCATATACTATGCAATGAGCCCATATCTTACACTTTTCTTCTGTTTTATTTTTTACATTTAGGTTTGTCATGCTTCACTTTATTTATGGCCACTTTGCAACCTCTCTTTATCCTTTCACACTGCTAAGTTTCCCAAAAGCACTACAATAATTCATAGAGTGTCACAACAAACATTATTAGGGAAGATGACTGATTTTTGCGAAATGCATGCTGTTTTTGTTACTGTGCCTTTTAGTTAGATCTATATATAAAAAAACCCAGTTGTATATGGCTGCCTTGTACATTCAAAAAGCGGTCTATACTAAAAATACTCCTTATAATTTCATCATGAATATGCAGGGCTATAGTTCTTTAGGGTGAATAGGCAGATGAATTAATACATTTGTGTTTCATGACATCTCAAACAGTGTGTGGCATGGTGGTGCAGTGGTTAGCGCTGTCGCTTCACAGCGAGAAAGTCCTCAGTTCGGTCCCCGGGTCGGCTACTGGTGCCTTTATGTGCGGAGTTTCCAAGCTCTCCCCGTGTTTGCGTGGGTTTCCTCCGGGTGCTCCAGTTTTTATCCCACAGTTCAATGGCTGCAGTAGGTTGACTGGATGCTCTAAATTGCCCGTAGGTGTGAATGTGTGTATGAATGATTGTCTATGTGTTGCTCTGCGATGGGCTGGCCTCCTGTCCTGGGTGTACCCCACCTTAGGCCTGCAGTCAGCTGGGATTGGCTCCAGCTTCCCCGCAACCTGGAAACAGAAGAAGCGGTTTAGAAAATGGATGGATGAATGGACATCTCAAACAAAAAACATTTTTGCATTTTAGTTGCCATATAGAGCTTGTATGGAATTAACTGGTATTAAATTGTATTTTAAAACAGTGCTTACAGTATACATGTAATATATATA
>JBBPDA010114610.1:0-29233 GCA_037974385.1 Arnoldichthys spilopterus
TAAAACAGGATGCTCAAAAGATAAATATCTGCTTGCATGCACGAGAAAATGAAAAGGTCTGATCTGAGATAAAGACAAGCCCCAGGTACAGATACGTGCTTGCAGCGGCACTGATGTCAGACACATAACCAAAAACCAAACCAGAAATAAACTAACATAAGATGTTAGTAGTTATGCGTTACATAAGACGTCGTACACGTCCGAAACGTACTGGTCCCTCCAACTCATACTACACCTCCACGGTTAACACTTCTGTCCGCAAAAACCACAGACGTGTGAAACTGTAGTTGACACACACTGAGATTCACAGGCAAACTCGGGTAAAGTCGTAGGAATTCGCCCCTTTCGTACACGTTAATGAACAAAACCCGGAGATCTAGAGTCAATTAAAAGCTAGTCAGTCGTTATCCCAACAAGATAATGCCTTTAAGTGAAGCAAGTGCATGTAAACGACAGCTGTATTTTCACTTTTTGTTCATAGCGGAACCAGCGAACAGCACATGAGGAGGACGAGGCAGGCGCTCAGTCGCAGAGAAGGAAACGGAGGTTCCCACAGTGTGAAATAATGGGTTTTATATGGCCTTATTAAATCACTCTTCGTTATGGATTGGAAAAACTCGTTTATTTCATGTCTCTTCATCTTAATTATCCGCCGTGGTAAGACATTTTTGGTTTATTTAACACAATTGTGGAAAAAACCCCAAGGTTGCCTTCGTGCTGCAGTGCTGTTAGCTAACGTTGGTTATATGTAAGTCGGTCAGTGGGTTGCTAAGTTTGCTGAAGAAAACTGACTATTAAAATAATTTAAAAATACTGGTTAAGATAGTGAATATTCTAAACATCGAATATGGTACTTTGTATGTCCCCTACAGTCTTTAATCCAAGCTGCTACGACATTAGCTGATAGAAGCTATGTTTCTCTCAGGTTAGCTAATAGTTTTCTTGTGAGCAGGGTTAGCTTGGTGGTTTGGCTCAAATTAGACTGAGTAAGGGAAGACGTTAAAGTAGAAACGTGGTCTGTTGACTATTTTTCATACGCTTTAATCCCGTTTAAAAATGTTTTTATGACTCTTGGGCCAAGAAATGCTGTCATTTGTTATATCACTGTGCACGTAGATAACGTAGCGCTAGTTTCCCTTTGTCAAGGCGTTCACTTTTCACTTTAAAGGGTGAAATCCTAAGCAGTACATGACTACCGACCTGAATGTCCACCTGGCTAAGTTTATATTCCTTATAAAAACGTGATTTATGAAGGAGAAGACCATTCATCCGCTTACATCAGAGAAACCCCACTAAAATGTCCCCTTAATTTACGCCACAACTAATTGTAGTCATTGTTTGGGGTCCAGAGTTGACAGGTTTATGTTACTTAATGGTAATGAAATCAATGTCACCAAGATTACTGATATAGACCAGTGTTGTATTAGCTATGTAACTCGTTTAAAACTAAAAAGGCATACTGTAGACACCAAGCAAGTCTCTGTCACCTGAGTGTGGGGACCATGTAGGATTTTTTGCCAAATTATTCCTTTAAACCTTCTAGAAATATGTTACATATTTAAACAGAGATGCACCCCAGTAACCATCTGTTCGATAGCAGAGATCAGAGAAACACCATAGAGAAAGGAGAAGTGTTTAATTACTAGTTTAACCATTTGGAATTTAAACACTTTCATTTTGATGTGAATAGGGGCTTTTGGGCCTTAAAAATGTTCAAGGCCTCCATAAAGCCAAAGTACGCATGTGCTCTTGTTGGGCTACATGATCATATCTCTAGGCACATAAACTTTCATTTGTAGAAATACTGATATTTATTGCTTTAGATAATCTACAGTCAGAGAGAACTATAGTTAGTCAAAATAATCTCAAATACATAGGAATACATAGGTTTTGCTGTGGTTAAAGGACCTGTAAGCTGGTTTTCCTTTAAGCCATGGTAGTTTTTTTGTGATCAAGTTGTTGGTGAAGACTTTTCCTCCTTGCAGAGTGCTATTTCAGTGAATACTGTGTATACCTAGCTTTGAAATGCATGCCATATCTAGATGCTGTGCAGGTTGTCACTGAAAATAAGTCATTTTTGGTATGAGAATGTGTATGGATCACATTGTCTTGATGGCACGCTTTCCCCCCAAGGTTGCATATGAGGAAATCCTATTGTTGGAAAATCTCTTTCATTTTGGCATATTTGTAAGATGAATCATGTCTGGTCAGAACGTATTTGAATTTGGTTGTTTAACCTGGCATTTCCTGAATTGTGGTTGAATTTGTGGTTTCATGTACAATTTTAAATGGCAAAACACAGAAATGCTAGCAATAAAATGTCAAGGGTTTAGTCTGCTATATCATGCAGTCTGAGAATGTGAATTGGTATTTGAAGGCTATTTATTTATGTATTTGTGTTTATTAATTAGTAAGTTCAGAAGTATCAAAAAACGACCAGCTTATTACAGAGGTCTTAAAGACCTCTCTGCTGTGCTGGAGCATGAAAAGGCTTTGTGTACCTATTGTGTAACTATTATATAAAAGATAATCATAGAGTTTGAGTTTTGTGCTGTATTAAAACAAATGTTTGTTTTTATTTTTGATATAAATTAATTCCAAGGATATTTCATTTTATTTAAAGTTCTATTTCACAGTTGATTTTGTTAAAATACTTATAAAGCAATTAACTACTATCCCAGAAAAGCAACACTTAGTTTTGCCTAATGGTAAAGCTGGCTTTCCTACTATAATAATGTAGCCAGTGTTCTAATTTCTTTATTTAAACTGTGCAAGTTAGACATTTTATTCTTTTTACATTTTGATTTGTTTTAATTGTACTATTTCAGGTACCCCCAGCTTTCATAGTTGTTTCTGCCTTTTTCTGATGTTTTCAGGCATGTACATGTTCAAAGGCCAGCTTACTTAAGAAAGTATTGCTTTCTGTTCATTTAAATATGTAGTTTTAACTCTTTTCTCATTATTTCAGCATGGTCGACTGAGCTACCACCACCAAAACACATTGAAATCAAGGCTTCTGTGTTGTTGTGGGCACCATCAGGAAATGAAAATGTGACCTATACTGTTCAGTACAGCACGTAAGTCCTTGCCTGTGTTACGTCATCATCACTGTGGTTTCTGTGTAAAACTGTTGTAGGTGATCTTGATCTAAACTGAAGTTAAGATAAAGATAATAAGAACCTTTCTGCATCACTAATGATAATGAGCAACAAAAAATAAATTAAATAAAGTTTGTTACAAAAATCTATCATGTAAATGTAAAAACAAAAATATATAAAATATTTTTTAAAGCTTTTGAATTTACCTTAAAGCCTTCCTGCATCAATGAAATTAAATTAAGCCTTGAAAGTTAATGCTACCAATTTTCACAGGAGGAATGACTGGTGATGAGCCCTTTGTATTGTATATTGCTGTCAGAATGGTGAGGTGAAAGGGCAAGTAACAGAAAAGAGAGACCAGGTTGATCATGGCTTCATAATACAGCAGCATACTGAACTAATACAGAGAAACAAATGTTGAGTAGCTTTGAAATGGAAGGGCAGCACAGTCTTCAGACTTAGACTGCATCTAGCTGGTTTAAGATTAACCGAGCAGAAGGGGGTGAAGGCAAAGCAACACAACTTGGGCTACCTGTAGGAATTGTTTGCATTTAGTTTGAATGCAATTAATTAGTTGACTAAGCAGCAGGAATTCCCCCCAAAAAAAGGCCTCTTTTTTTCTGAAATATATGGTTTTTTTTGTTTTTGGTGAGACAGTTTTATTACATAATACATGCGTTTTACTGCTTGATCCACATTGGGAACAAGCCCACAAGTCAGGGACAGAATCCCAGTCAGACACAGCTGACAAACAATTTAACTGGTAAAATACACAAAGAAAAACATGACTAAGTTACTTATTTACACTGTCTCTGTAAAGTGGAAAACATTGCATTTATAGATTAATAGCTTTTGAAACTGACTGTGAAACTTCCCATATTAAATTATAAATAATAATTAAATTATGTCTAAGCTTAGCAATGGGAGCTTTGTTCTTCATTAGCTAAACCCTTGTTGGTTTTCTTTGTTGCAAAACAGAGTTTAAAAGATTTCCACTCAGACTCCCCTGTCTCCTTAATTGACAGAACAATAGCCTGTCGCATAACGTAACGTTTGTCTTACTTGTATAAAAGGATGTATACATGTGCAGAATGATCAAAAACTGCAATATTTTTATAATAAAAGAAAATATATAAAATGAACATAGCACCATTGAAATAAAATGTTAATGCAATGTAGGTACAATTCACAGTCATCTACAGTCAGCAGCATAATTTACATACTAAACATGGCTTAAAAAAGTAATTAAATATTTTTTTTAAAAAAACTTTTTATTTTAGATAACCTAATAACTCTGATGACTGTGACTAGTAGCCACTCAAAGGGATGTAGCATGTTGCAAAATGCCTGATTAATAGGCATTGTAATGGAAATGGACCAGGTCCAAACTGTAGGAACTTAGGTTTTTGGTTTGATGACCACATTGATTTCTGGAAAGTCTTCCTAATGATGGCATGGGAATGATGTCTGAATGTGACCTCCTCACTGATCCTCCTCATTCTGCGTGGGTCAGCCTTTAGCAGCCTCTGTTCTTTTTATGAAAGCAGTTTTTTAGATTTTCTTCAGTTTTGTTCGTATTGTAGAGATCAGTGAGCTTTTTAAAACAATACCATAGATGAGTGGCAGATTCAGGCCCTGGAGGACGAAGGCACAGTGGCTTTTGGTTAATGACCAGTTCTCTGATGTGAACTAGGTGTGTAAGACAGGATGTACACTCTGCAGTGCATTGACCCTTCTGCACTTCGATGACTGTGTGTTCTTGTTTATATCGTTATCAGTGTTGCTCTGACTAAGCTGAATGGGAATTCCGCAAAGTACTTCTTGTCTCACAAGAGTCAGCTTTATCCGACTAGATGTTTTGTGTATTACCAAATACAGTTGATTTGTAGTTCAGAGAAATGAAAAGCTGCCTATTGGCATTGTACATCATATAGAGTTGTTCTTTAGTTTAAAATGTCTTCTTTCTCCCCTTAGGGTGCCAAAGCAAGAGTGGCACTATGTGTGTGGCTGTAATAAGCTGCAGTTCAACTTTACGGATGCTTCTGAAGACTTCTACGGAAAAATATTTCGCATACGAGCAGAGCGAGCAAACCAAACATCAGTTTGGAAGGAATCTGAGCTTGTACAGTGTGGACACAGTAAGCTCTTTTATTCAGATCTAAAATACGGTATTATTTCATTGATAAAATATGTAGGTACAGCTATTTAAAAATGCCAGTACACCCTATGAAAACTGTTGATTGTAGTCAACATTTGAACAAACGTTTAGCACCTTTAATACAGTACCTACAGATAAAGGAGATGTACATGAACAAAACCACATGGAAAAGCAGCCTTTTCAATCATTATTTTAACAAAAATAACAGATATATTTCTTCTGTAGAGAAAGTAAGTACACTATTGGCCTCAAAGGGTTTTCCTGCATGTTCAGCCCTTGTCAAATACCACACAACAAGGCAAGGCAAGCACATTACCATACACATTTAATGCTGTTTACAGGGATCTAATGAGCATAAAAAGAATAATAAGCAATACAATTAGGAATAAAATCAGTTTACAAAGAATAAGAGTTTGAATAAATTGCACCAATTGAAATGTGCATAATAGAAGTACATAAATTGGAGCATCTGTTTAATTAAAGGCTTTGGAAAATAAGGCAGTTTTAACTTATTTTTGAAGCTGGCAAAAGTTAGGAGCGATCTGATCTCCATGTGGAGCTGGTTTTAGCAATGGGCAGCATAATGACTAAATGCCATTTCACCCTGTTTAGTTACCGCCATGGGCTCCACTACCTGACCAAAGTGGATTCACTGGGGTTAAAAAACCTCTTTTACTCTTTTTGTGCCATTCTTTGGCGAATTTCCTAGTGCACCTGAAAGCATCCTGTTCAAAGATCCATCTTTGGTTCAGAGACCCATTTTTGACAGATTGTCTCATTATTTTCAGGCACTCTTTGATAGGATGTGGTGATGAAATTTTATGGTTCTTGTTTTGTTATTGTCTGCCCTTGGGCTGAATGTGCTGAGGCAGCAGATGCTGGACAAACAGGCAAATTTGCATCACTTGTAGATGATTTTCCTTCAGTGCGATGATTTATTTAAAATAATTTGGATTTTATATCCCATGCCAGACACATTGGCTTCCACAACTTTCAATACCAATGGGAACACCAGACCATAGATGTCAGGTCTGAATAAGATAGTAGACTTGTAGATAGTAGACTTTTTTTTCACATGACTGTATATATACTACTTACACTAACTTTAACAACATTCTCTCCCTCTTCTACAGTTGCTGTATGTGCTCCCCTATTAAACCTGACCATAAAAACTGACAAGGTGCTCCTGTGGATGGACCATAGAGACAGCAGTCTGAAGAATCATTATCTGAATCACATCAATTTAAGTGTTCTCTACTGGAAAGTAACCAGTGTCAGTGATAAAAAGGTTCGATATAACAGGATACCTTATACAGCGACAGGAAATTCAGACATAAGTTTACAATAAAATCCAATTTATGTTTTTTTTCTGTATTTTGGGCTGTCCCTAGTTTTTAAGTGACAACAATTGGCTCCTGCTATAGGTTTTTAAACAGGTGAACTCAAAGTGTTTGAAAGATTTATTTACTGTTTTGAATGCATTATATCCACTGACCTAACTTAAGCTTCATTGCAATTTGCCTTTGGAGTCTTGTCACAATCTACCATAAAAACTCGAGTGATGCCTGTAAAAGAAAAGCAAGTAGTTTACATTCTGGAAGAAAGTAATTCAAGTCAGAAATCATAGATCAGATATTATTTCAGATCAGTTTTAGTTATTTTTTTATCATCACTGCATTACAATTAAATTTTTTTCGCAGCTTTTAACCCTCTCAGTCCCGCTGAGGAGCCCATATGAACAGCCCATCACAGTACCTGTACTCAAGGAACTGCTGCCGCCTCTTTATACTGAGAACTATTATTATTATATTTATTTATTTATTTTCCCCCTTTTCTTTTGTCTGTTATTGCTATCCGGTATCAACCAGAGGAGAATGGGTTCCCCTTCTGATCTCCCGAGGTTTCTTCCTACAGCTAGGGAGTTTTTCCTTGCCTTTGTCGCCTTTAGCTTGCTCTTTGGGGGCTCGGACCCAGTTTCTGTAAAGCTGCTTTGTGACCACATCAGTTGTAAAAAGCGCTATAGAAATAAACAACTTGACTTGATTACAACTTTAAATGCTGCATTAAATATGCAAAACCTCTAAAACTAAACTGAAAGAAAAAATCAAATTTCTGATATAAAGCAGAAAGGATAAATTAGAAAATGATGTTCCAGCCACTGTAACCGAATTAGTCACAAATGTACAGGAACTTGTCTTCAGGCCTTTTGAGTGGAGTGGGCTTTATACAGCAAGCTAAACTGAGAATGAACACAAATACTATTGGTAAAAACTTGCAAACTTAGTTTTGCCTTGTTTCCTTTCGATTCTTAGTTAAAACAGCTGAAATATCACTCACTACTTTTGAAGTATGCTAGTTTTTTGATAAGATACTGACTGTCTTTCTCTGAAAACATTTTACATTTTATAAATTTTGTTACTTTTTTTTAAAAAAACATTTTCAGGAGCTTGCAGCAGTCGGCAAGACCATGGTCATAGAGGGCCTTGAGTCAGGACAGGACTACTGCTTCCAGGCTGTGTATTTGCTCTACAATAAGCCCTATGGAAAACCCAGCCGTCTACTTTGCAAAGTGATTCCGGAAACTTGTACGTTTTTAAATATCATTTATATTAAAAATAGCATTTTTTGAATATCACTATCAACATTGTCATTACTATTTTATTGTCAGTGTTTTTTAGAAATTGTAATTTTTTGGAATTTAAAAAAAAAATTATTTTTGTGGTTGTGTTAATGATCTGTTGCCCTGTAATATAATAATAAACAAGGATGTTTTACTTCCCTATATTTCAAATTTTGTGCATGTGTACTATAGCATAGTACAGTATAGAGAACAGGCATTAATTCAATAACTTTGTAAAAGTTGCAGTGATCCTAATGCACATGTAACAATTTTTTTCCATTTTCCTGAACTTTTTTGGAGTCCGAAACATATGTAACTTGTCCTATGATTTTGCATGTTTTAGTTAATGTACGTTGCTCTTGATATGAGCATCTGCTAAATGCTGGCAGCGTAAATGTAAATCAGACTACAGATTCTATTAGCTAGTTAACTAGGTACAACTGTGGGCCTTTGAGTATATTCAGCAACAGGAGGCTAAACATTAAAATGATACCTGGCTGGAAAAGACATGGAACTGGTCCACTGTAGAAACAAATGTTTAGGGCAGTAGTGGTGTTATGGTTGGGGACTTGCTGCTGGTTCAAATCCCAGACTGGTACAAGTACCACTGAGGTACCTATGAGCAAGGTACCATCCCCATGCACTGTTAAATGCAGAGGTCACAGTTTGTTGTGGTTCACTGTGTGCTGTGCTGTGTTCACATCGAATTGTATTTACGTTTGGTCCTGGGTAGGGCTGCACAATATAGCATCGGTTAATCATTTTTGCAATTTTAGTCTATGCAATATGGAGTACACGAGTTTCCGTGTATGGAGTCTACATACAGTTAGAAATATTAACAACTAGTATTTTGTGCCTATCGTGCAGCCAGTTTCTGATTATTGTTCGTGTCTAAATTGACCTTGATTGTGGTTTTTCCTCTCCTCTCCCTAAGAAAAATTGCAGGGCAAAATTCTACAATGGTGCTCTGATAATTTAAGTCCTGGTTATGCCTAGTTATAGCAATGATGTTCTACGTTTGGCATGCTGGTGTTCTGTAGAATTGACGCTGTTGGCATCACTTAATAATTTATCGAGATCCTGATTTTAATCCTATTGTATATGCACAAATTAATTTTCCCAGATAGAAATATTGATAAACACATTTTGTAGATTTAGTCTGACTTTAAAAGTCTAGTTAGGTGCCATTTACCAGTATGATCTAGAACTTAAACTAAAATAGCCCTTAGCATTAATATGTTTTCTGATTATAGCCAGAGGTTTAGTTTGTTGAACATTTACACTGAAAATGTTAATACTGTTGTTGACTAGTTTTCCTCTCTCCCTTTCTGTCCAGCTGCAGAGCGAAACCATCGTTACATCATTGTGTGTGTGCTTCTGGTGTCAGGATTGGCCATTTTTGCAAGTTGCCTTTATTTAGTGTACAGGAATTACAAAAAAATAAAAACATTTCTTCAGCCGCCTCTGGATATTCCAGACCACTTTGAAGAGGTAACTACATTTATTTCAGCATCAGATTATTTCAAACTATTAATGCCCTTGCCTTTTAAACTGATGTTAACACACTTTTCCTTGTTGACCATTTAAATAATGCTTAGGTGTTTTCTGTTATGACAAAATCTGCAATTCGCCCAAAATATGCTCATGTAACAATATCCTTAGCACCTTCAGCAGCCTAGCTACCCTAGACCTGAAAATAGGCTAAATGACGCTAGTATTAGTCCTGGAAAAATTTTAAGCTGAGGTTTTAAGGCTCTAAAATTGCATATTTAACATTCTTTTTTGCATATTTTAATTGTTTAGATTTAGTGTCCATTTGTCCCTATTGTAATGGTTAGAATGCTACAGTGTCCTATGTGGAAAGTGTTATGTGAACACCTAGCACAGTGAGGCTAAATTAGCACATGAACTGGCTCTGCCTCTGAACTGACCTGAACTCATAAATGTTAACTTCTAATATTTTGATTAAACAATAATTGGTTTGTGGTCATTAAAGGTTGTATTCACATCAGTGTGTGTTAGCATGTTTAATGTGAGGAGATGAAATCCAGCCTTTAGAGCAACAGCCACTTTTGCACTGACTGGATTTCAGTGTTGTGAAAACTGCATTTAACCAATGGAAATAGTCATTTTTTTGTTCATGCCCTGTGTTTAAGCTAAGAGCATTTCCAAAAAAAAAATCATGTTCTGATGAAGCCTATTTTGTTGCTGAAATAGCTACAATAAAATATATTTAAAAACTATATTTAGGGTCAAATTTGAGCAAATGCATAATTATTTTGTGTAGTTAATAGTGATTGAGATGAAATAACATTCAATTATTTCAGTCATCTGACAGCCCTGTCTAAACATACTGTAATAAAATGTTCAGTAGTCATTCAGTGAACAGTGAATGTTTCCTGAGCTTTTGCAATATCAGTTTGGATGTTGAATTTTTTTAGGCCCTTTTCAAACAAATATTTAATTGAATATTAATGTGTAATACATAACTTATAAAGAATTACACCCTCTTTTTTCTGCAGTTTCTTTCTGGGGAATCCTCTCAGCACGAACTTATTTCACCTAGCTGCCAAGATGTCGATTCGGACTGCCTTATAACTTTTGTAGTGGAAGAGGTCAGGGATGAGGTAGAGGCAGAAGTGATGTAAGGGAAATCCGAAATCCTTTGACAGTTTTTCCAAAAGAACTAAACTTTTTATACTTTATATTTTAATACTGTACTGTGTTTATGTTGCCTACTGCATTTTTGCACTTTTAATTTACTTTAAGCAGGTCTTACCTCTAGCTGTGAATAGTCAAGGACTGAATGTTGTTTTATCAGCTATATGTGACTGGCTGTCAGTATAAAACTGTTAGATTGAATGCTTTGGAACAAACCACCTCTTAGCATGTGTTTTTATTTATACAAACCGATCAGCCATAACATTATAAGCACCTTACTAATATAGGTACATCCCCCGTATGCAGCCAAAACAGCTCTGACTGTGTCTCTGAGCTGTGTTTTGAGACCTTTCTATCATAGCCAGCATTAACATTTTGTGTAACAGTAGCTCTTCTGCAGGATGGAATCAGATAGGGTAGCATTGACTCTCCACACACTTCAGTGAACCTTGGGTCTCCGTGAACCTGTCGCCGGTTCACTAGTTGTCTTTCCTTGGGTCACTTTTGTAGGTACTAACTACTGCAAACCTGGAACACTCCACAAGACCTGCCTGTCGTCAAGCCATCACAATAAGGCCTTATCAGGCAAAGGGGCTCAGATCTTTATGCTCACCCATTTTTTCTGCCTTTAGCACATAAACTTTAAGAACCAACTGTTCAATTGCTGCCTAATATATTCCACCCCCTGGCATATGCCATAATGAAATAACTAGTCAAAGTTGTTCATTTTACCTATCAGTAGTGTTAATGTTCTGGCTGATCATGTGTATGTGTTTGTGTACATGCATTTAACTCCTGACAATCATGACGATCTGTAGAGGCAAGGACATTTTTCTGGTCGTCCCAAGGAACCTGGTGTTTTCTCCACAAATCCAACCTGTCTTTTTTTTTTTTTTTTTTTTTTTAAACTGAAATACAGTGTTAAGAAGGTCAATGAATGTACTCACAAAGACATTTATACCAACCTGTATGTGTGTGTGCGTGTGTGTACTGCCAATGCAGATTTATTTTGGATTTGAATGGCTGTGGTACAAGGGAAACAATTTTAGGAGTTAACTGAGAATATGCATTGACATTGGTTTAAAAAAAAAAAACAGTAAAACTTTGCACTAGGTAAATAAGCATTTACAATGTTTTAAGGTACTGTTTGCAAAAAGTGTCAGGGTGATGTTAAAATAAGACACTTTTGCTGTTGTGTGCTTAACATTTTAAAGTAATGTCTATTTGCCTTCTTTTTTGAAAGCTTTAAGTCATACATTGTCTCTGCAGTGATAATTTAATTCCCTTAGACATGCCAGCACTAAAGAAGAGACAATAAGAATTTTTAATACCCTGATATTGAAACCTTGATTATCTGCTGCTATCAATGTTAATTTTTTGCTTAGATGATTTTTTAAGAGAAGCATTTTAAGTAAGATGAGCATTTAAAATTAGCTCTGACTACTCAGGCTTTTTACCAGCCCCCAGGATGAAATGCACAGTGTGAGTGTGTGATATTTCAGGCTAGCCTTATTTGATTAGATTGGAATCGCCAGATAAAGACCAGATTTACCAGTATCATATGTTTGCTTTGTTTTTGTTTTTTTTATTTTTATTCATTCTTGTTTAGTTGTCAGCATTGCATTAGCATGCTCTTGACTGTGGATAGATTTAGATCCCAATTATGAAAACACTGATGAATGTCAGAGTCCACTATTGGTGACTAATTGTCATTGTGAACACAATCACACAAAGTGCACCACAATGAATTGTGACCTCTGCATTTAACCCATCATCTGTGACCACATCGTAAGAAATGGAATCAATTTCTTTTTGCTATAATAACAGGATTTGTTTTCAATGCAGCAGAGCCTGCCACAGTTCTAAGTGAGTCTAGGTTTAGTATTTGTTTCTGCAGCCAAGTGCAGTGTTTCAGACTGCACCTGAGAACCTCAGCTTAGTTACCATTTTTTGCTGGAATACCAAGCACGCCTAACTAAAACAAATAGATAAAAAGAGACAAAAATGCAATTTCTTAAAAACACTAGCTAGAATTGCTGTCTATGACTCTCCTATTAAACCAAACAGTATGTAGCAGGATGCATATTAGTTAACATACTATGCCGTACCACATTATATGGTGCAAAACGCATAAAAAGTTACCCAAAAAGGACTAGCTCTTCTGAATGTTCTTGTATTGGCTATGCTTTTTATAATAGTATTAGCTTTTATTTTATTATTTAAAACACTAAGTAAGGAGCAAGGTCCCCACCATTATTTCTGTGTTGTGACTGAAGTTAAATCAATGGGCTCTTATGAATGACATCATTTTCTCATAATCACAGCCATTAAAATCACTAGTGTGAATTGCTTTACAATTTATCCATTTTACTTGTCCAGCTTTTATGTAACTGCTGAGTGTCATGGACCAATCGAAGTGAAATAGTTCTAGAGCAGCCATGTTTGGTTTTCTGCAAAGGTTTATCTGATTTCAATTTGGGAAGTGGCAGTAATTCATTTCATTTTTTAGCATTTATTTCTTATTGGTAATTTAATGTTTCATTTCATTTTAATTGCAACCATAATATATTTATAAATAGATGATTTTATAAATTGATCAACCATGAATGTGTGCAAGAAAGGAAATAAAATTATAGATGAAAATAATATATTATATTATATAAAATATAAGTGTTGCTGGAGTGTCTTGAACAGAAATAAAGTTCTTTGGTTTTCAAGAGTTGAGATGTTTACCTGGGGTTGATTTTATAATTGTCATAGTTCATTTTAAGTCTGATGTTTGGGACTAAATGGTATATGTAACAAATCTGGGTGGGTTTTTTTTTGTTGTTTTTTTAGTCTAAATATTTTGTAATACAAACTTCAGGAAAAGTTGGAAATTTTTGTAAGTTGCAATAAATAAATTGTTAATCCTCTTGAGCTTTTATTTAAGTAACAAATGGAAAAGAAATGACTTGTTTTATGGTTTAGCTGGCCAATTTGATTGTATTTTGTAACATGCCATACACTCAAAGTTGGGACAGGCAAAATAGAAGTGAAAGGTTTATGGGTTTATAGATTCAAGTTACACAAAGTCTTTAATTGAATAAGCAAGTAAACTGGTACCAGACGAAGGGCTTATAACTGGTATAAAAGGAGCGTAGAAAGCTCAGTTGGTGGTTCATCACTTTGCGCCATACTTGAGAGAGAAAAGAACATTTCTTAAAGCAAGTCTACAAAGAAGTAGGATCTTTTAGCGTTTGCAGTGATAATAATAATAAATAATAATATTTTCTCAGTCAGTCCAGAACAATCTCAGTCTGTAGGGCTAGGCCGGAAACCATGGTTGAATGAATGTGTCCTTCAAGCCTTCAGAGACACTGCAAAACAAAAATGACGGCACTGTGAAAAAGCTATATGGCCTCGGAAATACTTTGGAACAACATTGTCGCCGCTTCATCAAGAAATTCAACCGGAAAAGCAAGCCATCCATCAAATATATGCAGAAACCTAAGCTCATGTCAGATGGGTTGAATGATGGGGGGGGGAAATGTGTTGTAAGATGAATCCATGTTTTAGCTTCTTTTTGGGAAAAAATGGACAGCAAATTCTCCAAATGGAAGATCAAATGACTGTTACCACTGAAAGGTATGGAGTTACATCAGTGCCTAAAAGCATGGTTGGCTTGCATCTGTGTAAAGCTACTGTTGATGCAGAAATGTGTACTGGGATTTTAGAGACATATTCTGCCATTAATCTGATGTCTTGCTGGAAAATCCATGTTTATTTCAGTAAAACAATGACAGGCCTCGTTCTCTACCTTCTACAGCAGTCACAGTGCATGTGCTTGACTGACCTACCAGCAATACAGGCCTGTCTCCTATTGAAAATGTGTGGTACATAATGAAGAGAATGAGACAACAGTGACCACAGTCTATAACTGGCTAAAGTGTTGTATTAAGCAAGAAAAGGCAAATAATTATTTTGCAATTTAGTGGTTCAGTGTTTTTTTTGTCAGAACTAAATTAAAGATTCTCTCATAAAGGCATTTCTCTATTGAACAGTACAGTTAACTGTAAGACTAAAATCAAACGATGATTTGAGTTTTTGCAGAAAATGTGTTCTTTGTTGGTTTTCAAGAAAACATTGTAGATTAAGGCATATTTTAAGAATAATGATCACATTTGAATTTCTAAAAACAAACATTAAATGGCCCTTTTACATTTGTGTTGTCAGTGCCTTTAGGTTTCTAGCCACTTTAAACCACTTTTGCATAAACAGATTTTGTGTGCTTTTGATGACAGTTAAAATGTAAACCATTAAAATCTATTATAGAGAATGCATTATTTTCATTTTAAAAAAGCTGATTTTTAAACCTAAAGCTGAGAGCGTCATGCCTTAAGGTTTTTGTACCAGTTTCATCATGTGTGTGAAGCCTAAATCTCCTTATCATGGGCCACATGCATGGAAAAATGCAGTTTCTTACCTCCATTCAGATTGATTTGAGGGAGGTTAATGCAATACATAGGCAGATTAGGCAGAATTAGAGATGTGGCCTGATTTATTAATGTCTGAGCAACTGAAGGTGCCTGGTTATGCATTGATTGTTCCAGGCAAAAAATTTGTAGCAGTGTCTATAAAGTGTTGAGAGACTACACACAACAGCTAACATGGCATGTGCGGTGCTGAAAGAATATTTTCCTATTGAATAACACATTCAATAAATACAAAAAATAAGAAGCAGATATGCCACCCAGCCATAACATTAACACAAAGTGAGTAACATTGACTATCTAGTTATTTCATTATATTTGTGCCTGTCAGGGAGGAGGGCTATATTAGGTGTCAAGTGAACAGTCAGTTCTTGAAGCTGATAAGCTGGAAACAGGAAAAAAAAAACCACAATATTAGGCAGGTGGTCATAATGTTATTGTTGATCACAAATACAGTGTCTTAATGCAGCTATATTAAGTAATCACAGTATGTTTTCTTGCTTCACAAATGTTAGTACAGGAGTTACACCCCTGTAGAATGTTTTAGTGGGAAATTAGTGTAGACATGTTTTAACATGTGGGCAGTGGTGCCCTAGTGGTTAGGACACTGCCTTTGAGACCTGAAGGTCTCAGGTTTGAGTCCCAGCCCGGGCACCACTGAGGTACCGTTGAGCAAGGTACCGTCCTGCTACACTGCTCCCCGGGCGCTGTTGATAGCTGCCCGCTGCTCCACGTGTGCATGTGTGATGGTAAATCCAGAGGTTGCATTTCATTGTGGTGCTTGAGTGTGTTTACAGTGACAAATAGTCACTTTCATTTCATTTGCCTAATAATGTGTAGAGCATGTTCAGAGATGTACAGCGCAGTTGGCTAGATGTTTGTTCGTTTTTTTTTTATTGCAGTCAGTAACATCGCTCGCCAAGTTCTGAATTACAATTCAAATTGCAAAGTAAAGGAGAGCACATCAAACACACAATGAATAATATTGAATTAAAATGCATTATTTTTAACAAAATTATTATTGTTTCATGTAGTAATAATAAATGTTTTCTTTCTTTCTGTAGCACTAAATACAGCTTTTTGATTCACAAAAATAAAACCAAAAAAAAAGAAAAACACTGAGTAAAACATACAGATATAAAAGCAGGTCTAGAGATATACATTTAAAAAATAATATAAATTGTAGCATTGTATAATATAGTCAACTGAAAGGCAAGTGAATCATCTAATAGATTAAAAGAACAGTTTTCAATAGATTGAGCTTAATTGCTTATTTTCTTATCTCCTTTTGCAAAAAGATACTTTTACCTAAAGAAAGGAGAATGCTGTCTCCTTCTATTCAACCATTCACAAAAACATCCAGCATGACTTATAAGGGAAGCAGATTGTTATGTAAGTTACCATTCCTTATCAAGCATTTTGCATTTTATGCCATTTCACTTTTGTGACTGGTACGCTATACTCTTGTTTATATTTTCAGTTGCAACCTATTTTTTTTCCTCTATGGCAGTTATGTCCGCAACATCTGCAAGTGCAGTCAGATCTTTTCCTAAGTCCTTGTGAATTGTCTAACTTTTCTTTAAAAAAGAAAAGGAAAAGTGTTTAGAAAAGACATAAGATGTATTTTTTTGACTATTCTAAAGTAGCCCCAGCTTATGAGAAGCCTGAAAACATCCTGTTCTACCAATTCTAACAAAAAAATGCTATTAACATTCTGAACGGCCACTGAGGAGAATTTTTTAGCTTGAGAGTTGCTGTCACATATGTCAGTCATTGGTCCGTAAGGACTGTTTTTTATTAAAAATATACTACCTCATTATTTAAATGGGAAATCTTTTTAGATACTATGGATTATATCAATACATGATCTAATGTGAGAGCTAACAGTTGTTGATGTAAGATAAGAGGCAGTCAACAACTTCAAAACAAGTTGATTTCTACAGTGAAAAAATGCCCCTCAGAAGCTGTTGAAGATGCTTTGTTTTTCCCTCCACTGCAAAAATATCTAAAAAAAATTTAGATCTCAGAACAAGTAGAAGGAACACCAGGAAACCCAATCACCAAACAAATTTTCATTCTAACAATGTTCCATTTTATTCAGTGTTCCATTTTTGCTGTGATTGATTTCCTGTACTAAATGTTCTCAACATATTAAACCCATTTATTTGAGTTCTGAAAAAAAGTTCAATTTTATGTTGTGGAAATGCATTTTGAAATGTTGCCAGAGGAATCAATTTTTTTCCAGTTGTTTTAATGTCATGTTTTTTTCTTAAGTTAGAAATATGTTCTCTAAAGCATTACCTGAACCTCTTTTGCAGGTATTCCGAGAATGTGTAGTGGTCCAGTTTTCTTAATGTTCTCAGGATGTGTAGTCACATTATGTTCCCTAAAACATTCTCCCAACCTCCTATTTTCATTGTTTTTTAGAACAGATTTTGAAATGTTGGTCTGGGAAAAGAAATGCTGGGACAAAGCTTTAGGGAAATTCATATATAACATCCTAAGGACATAAAGAAAACTAGCCCTATATTTGTTCTAAGCATTACAAGACAACTTTCCTAGACAGTTAAATTTCCCACTGCAAATGAATTTGGGCTAACACTTCAGCAAATATTCACTCAACTAAGAACATTCACAAAGAAAATACTTTAATTTTGGAGCAATGAAAAAATTATATATATATATAATTAAAAATGGTAAACAAAAATACAAATGTCAAAATGACACTGAGATATCTTTCTTGGGAAATATTAATATAACTGGATATTTTGATCACTCTGGGAACACTTCAAATTACAACTTCAACATCAACATGATCTTTAGAAAATGTTGGTTTTCAGAACTGTTGGCAAGGTGTTCCTAACATTTACAGTACATAACATTATCCAGAGCTACAAGAAAGTTCCTCATTAGCTGAGAAGACTCAAGACTCAAAAGGGGAATTTGTCCTCTGGTTAAAAACAAATATCAAAAAGAACAACTGCAATAATAAGTGTTAGCAACCTTAGCAGTATGTATCAAAATACCATTGTACCTGGAGCTTGGGAGCTTCAGAATTGGGACTGCACTGCTGTGCTGGAACAACAGGCATCATGTAGCGCACCTGCTTCCAGAAGCGGGAGTTGGGGGAACTTGCTTTGGGACTTCCCTCATTCCATTTTAAAGGTGGAGTCTTTTGCAGAACATGCTGGAGACCCAAGGGCAGATGGGAGTAGTCCTTCATGTCTCCGAGCTGGATCAGAATTATGCTAATTTCTTGTTGAACAAGCACTTGATATAAGCCCACCTGCCAGTCAAAACCTTGTGGGGTAATGACCTCTTGCAGCTGTGTGATACCTGGAGTCAGCACCACTATGAGCCTTCGGCTGAGCTGCATTCTCTTTTCAGTGAGTTCCATGCAGTCTGGTGACAGAAATTGATGTAAATGAGTATATCATCACTGTTTTTTTTAACCAGCCATACTTGCTGTACATCACTGAATTAAACACATTAAAAGTGATGGATAGATGACTGAGCCAGAGCATCTTCAAAACAACAGATCTTGTGGAATGTTACAGTGCATTAATTAGCACCTTCCAAAGTGATCTAAAGAAGGACAACTGGTGAAAAGGGGACATACTCAATATTAGAAATATTATGGCTGATCAGTATGTATATATATAAATATATACACAACATAAACATCAAAATTCTAATGTAGGATGTAGGTACTTTAAGGATACTATGAAATTTGGCCTATGGTTAAATTTGTTAATTTGTGGTATCAAAGTTTCAAAACATGTAGTTTACTCTACATGTTCAAATTTTAATGTAGGATGTAGGTACTTTAAAGATACTATGAAATTTGGCCTATGGTTACATTTGTTAATTTGTGGTATCAAAGTTTCAAAACATGTAGTTTACTCTTCATAAATGGAAACTAAGCAGCACTGTCAGTTTTACAGTCAGTGTTTTAGTGAAGCCACAGAAACCATGCATTAACATATTTGAACATGCACACATTTCATCTTATTTTATACAGTGCCTACAGATAAATGTGATTATGCTCCAACATTTGACAATTTGTAATTTTTTGAATTTAAACATAAAAAACCGATCATTTACATTGAAAAAGTAAGAACACCCTTACGTTCATCACACTAGTGAACAATATTACCTATATGTAAGGTAATAAGCATTATTACACCTGACTACACTAACAGACATGTATATAGCCACTAACATTTGAAAGAATATAACCAAAAAAGGCATTTTAAACAGTGCAACTCTGTGTGAAGCATGAACATGGGTTTGCTGTGGAGAAGGAGAAGGACTGTATGCAACCAGAGGCCCTGGGTGCTTATGAAAGAGGCCTCCGTGAAATCAGAATGACAGGAGACTGCCTATGGGCTACAGATAAGGAGCCATATGCAAATGTGAGTGGGCTTTAGCTAAGGTACTAGGGCACAGGGAAGAGAGGGAGTTGTAAATCAGGGTGTGCAACTTTAGGAAGGGAAAGTAGAGCAAAATTTGTTGCCAAGATGGGAGGAGGAAAGGAAGCAATACTAGCTTCTGAGGCTAAGTGTATAGGCCTACTTGTTTTCTCCACAGACGAATTTTATGTCTGTCGAAATTTTCCTTGAATAAATGATAAAATAATAATAAATAAAAGCTACTTTTCCTTGTAGTTTGTTTAATTCCACATTTATCTGCAGACACTGTATTAAATATGTAGAAAGAAATCAACAGTTTTAAAGGGACATACTAATATTTCCACAGGACTTTGTATCCATCTATTCAACCTATAGCAGTTTAGCCTTGCCTATTCACGATAAAGTTAGTAGAGGAGTGTTCCAATCTAGGATTTTTTATGAATAATGAACAAAAAAGGGAAAGTGGAACAGAAGCCATTTAAATAATTCAGTCCTAATGGCTCAGTAATAAACAAAGCCTTTTTATATCTAAGAGGGAAAAAGAGGTTGGACTATGGTCATGTAAAAAATGAATTTGAACTTTCTGGTACAGACTGCTACAACTGTTTCTTAGCTGACACTGTGTTAATTACGTTCATCCCTTGCAGTCACACAGTTTTAACTCATTGGATTAGGTAGCCACCTATTTCCTGAGACTGTGTGAATAGTCAGAAGGCATAATTATATGGAAATACATGTATGTGGCTGATCACACTCAAAATACATACTGCACCTTCTCCGGGTACATCATCTCTGCCATGAATGTAGAGTTTAAAGCCGCAGCTGTTCTCCAGAACGGCTGGGAGAACTCTGTTGACGAAATTAGCTAAACTTCTTTCTGTTTTCTCATTCATGTTGTCCTTCTCGCAGATCACAAATGCGTCATATACTTTTCCATCTAAAGGACAGAAACATAAATATCTTTTAAATCTCTATATTAGACTTAGGACTTAGACTTAGACTCAGGAGCTGGAAAAAGTACACAGACATGTTAAACTGATTGGGGTCAAAAATGATATAAACTAATTTCCTTTTTCTAAGCAATTTTAATTAGTCCACTCGCACTTTTCAATGAATACCAATGTGTTGTTTCTTAATCCAGTCATTGGAGACAACTATCACGTCATTATTTCAGCTGCTTACAGCAAAGGTTTCCTAAAAGGTGTTAATGTTAAGATCCTTCTGGTTGGGAGAGCGTGTTCAGTGTACTGCTTGTTATACCATTTAAAAATGTATCTTTTTGCTTTGATATTTTTTGCCTAGTTCAGGTGTACTAAAGACTACATTAGAGCAAGAAACCGGCTTGGAGCACTAAGATGTAGGTTGAAAACATTTCCTAAATGACCCCATTTACTTTAGTAATTGTCTACATAAACTAGAAATGGGCTTACCATTTCTTTTGTTCCTCTGAAAGCCTCTGAAAAATAAGGCTAGATCGATGGCAAACCACTTTAGTGTACCAACAGCCAGCAGAAGTATCAGAAATACACACAATAACATCACAACTAATGGGTATATCGATTCTGAAAAACAAAGGAATCCACAAGAATGAGAGAATAATGTGTAATAATTATTTACTCATAATTAGAAATATATATATATATATATGAGGGCAGTAATAAGCATGAGTGCAGTGTGACAGGGGTAAGGTCTGCAGGAGTAGGAGTAATGGATGCATTTAAGGTAAAGGTGGGATTGCAAGGATCAGCGGTAAGCCCTTTCTTGTTTGCAGTGGTGATGGCAGGTTGACAGACAATATTAGACAGGAGACCCTGTGGACAATAAGACTAGGGAGCAGACCTTGGAGAAGTGGAGATATGCTTAGTAGGCCTAAGACAGAATACATGAGTGAGAATGGAAGGAAGGATAGCGTAGTGGTTAGGATGCAGGTGTGGCGGTGGAAAAGATGGAGGAGTTTTAATACTTGGGTTCAGGAGTCCAGAGTAAAGGGGAGTGTGGAACAGAGGTGAAGAAGAGAGTGCAGGCAGGGTGAAGTGGGTGGAGAGGAGTATCAGGAGTGATCTGTGAGAGTGAAAGGAAAGGTTTACTGGAGAGTAGTGAGGCCAGCTATGTTTTATGGGTTAAAGATAGTGGCACTGACAGAAAGACAGACGTCAGAAGTGATGAGGATGGACAGGATTAGGAATGAGGGACAGAGGGACAGCTCAGGTTGGACGGTTTGGAGACAAAGTCAGAGAAGCCAGATTGCAATAGTTTGGACAAGCGTGGAGGAGAGAGACTGAGTATATTGGGCTGAGGGTGTTGATTATGGAGGTGCCAAGCATGAGGAAAATAGGAAGGCCAAAAAGAAGGTTTAAGGACGCTGTGGAAGAGGACATGCAGGCCATTGGTGTGAAAGAGGGAGATGCAAAGGACAGGAAGGAATGGATATGGAGGACCAGCTGCCCTAACGGTAGCAACTGAAAGAACAAGAAAGACTAATAATTTAAAAACCTACCTCTGGGTTTGAGAGTAATTGTTACATGCTCCCATTCATTTTCATTTATGGCTAGACAGTGAAACTCAGACTGGAGGTCCACTTCTGAAACCTCAATGATATTAAGAAATGACTGGAATTTATCTTCATCTTTGCTGGGGAAAAATGTACACTTTTAAAAATAATGATCCCAAAAGTCTTCTTTGTATAATGATATATAAGACCCATTTTCAGTTCTCTAATTAACTCTTTAATGGATAGTTTTTAAAAGAACCATTTTTGAAAATAAGAAGAATGAGTTTTAAATTTTATTAAAATAAAAAAAAAGTAAAAGTAATTTTATTTAGTAGAGCCTTCCCAAAATATACAGGTTCTTGGAGGAACTTTTAAATTGGTAAAGAACCTTTACATTATATGAATGTCATTTATATCTTCAAAAGGTTCTTAACATGTTTTTGAAACATGATTTCACAGTTGTTGATTTTAATAATAATAAGAAAAACTTTTTTTAAGTCATAGGCAAGGTGTAGTGTTGGTTAGCAGACTAGCTTTTTAGCATCTACTGTATGCTGCATCTGCTTTTTTTTTTTTACTTTTTCAGCAGAAGCAGAAGTAAAACAATCAGTGAAGAAAGTAGCTTTATCCTTAGTAATTTAGGCATCCTAAAGTAATTGCATGTAGGCATTTTGCATAACTGTCCACCAGTCGCTGACATCAGCTTGCTGAAACTTTTGGCAACTCTTCCATGCAAAACTCCTTCAGTTATTCTGCCTTTTCCAAATCCTATATGTAGATACTGTAGGTATGTCATTCGCATGTATCATATCTGTAGGCACTGTAGCAAAGAGGGTGAAATGTTTGCTTGTTCAAATATGATGAACAAATCAAAAACCTACAAAGAGAGAAAATCCAGTGTGGAGAGTGACAGAGAAGTAGCTAAGTACAATGTTAGGCAAGGAGGTAAAAAACACATTCAGGCAGACTTTACAAAGTTATGTTTTATGAACAGCCCTTCACTCTGTACTTTTACTGAATGAAAGGCACTGCAAGTGACATGTACTGAAACATGATGAAACATTTTTGATTAGCAGTTTTTTTTTTTGCTTTTGGTAGCCTGATGGTCAGCAAAATAAAGAACAGTTGCCCAAAAGTTGACTTTCCGTTCTAACATCGGTGTTATTAACCCAAACCAAAGTTAGTAAATAACAAGTCATGAAAGTTCTGCAATCATAGTATGTCATCTATTGTTATTATTATTATTATTGTTATTATTATTATTATTCACTGAGTCATTTTTTAAGATATGACAAACACACTAAAATGAGTCAGTGGCCTTCCAGGCAAGCCAATATAATGTGGTTCACCCGCCATTGATGCAAGGTTGTTTTACATGTATGTAACTGTGTATCCCTCCATTTCATCCAGCTCAGTGTCGTTCCTTAACCATGAGACATCACTCTGATCCATCATGTTGATGCCAAAGAATACCACACACTTCAGTTGCACCTCAGAACCTGGAAAAAAGAGGAATACGTTTGAGTTTTCTCGCTTCATTCTTTACATTTAGATTACTTTACAAGTTTATTTTGACCTAGATTCTCACCCAGATCTACAAACTCTACAGAGTTCTTATTGGGATATATAATCTTTGGAGGAACACTTGTCCAAGGTGCTGTAAACAAGTTTAATTCACAGGGTTAAAATTCACAAACAGTGCAGAAATGAATTATAATGGCAAAAACAGTAAAAATGTAATTAAATGATAGAATGGTCACATACATGGCATCAGTGTTTTGCTCTCTAGGCTATACCTTTAAGTCGCAGTTGGTAGAAACTGCTTGAGTTGTATTTTCTACCATTGTGCTCCCAAGTACACAAACAGGTGTAATTGCCCTCATCTTTTTTTGAAAAATTAATAATCGGCAGATGTTCCTCCGATTCCCCAGGAATCAGATGGAAATCCTTCAGAAGGAAAAAACAAAAAAACATGCAACTTCCATAATTTAGTCAATAATATTTGAAAGACCGTGCCTTATTAAAATTTCCTCTCAGTTCTTATCTATTTTTTATTTTTGTGTTACTTTTTTGTCTTTTAGTGCCTTTTTATTTTTGTGCCTTCTGAGTACGTTTGTTTGTTCTTTTCAGTCTTTGCAATCCAGTACCAAGTTGATCAGTGTGAGTTTGGCTTTGCACATGTTGTTGATCAGGACACTGCTCCTAAGGCTTTAATGTCATGTTGGTAAAGAGCATTTGCTGAGCGCTTTTGTTTTTGTCAGCCTGCCACTATATTCATTCCCTGTATTCAGTTCCTCCATTGAATAAAATAGACTTTGTTTAGAGGACTTGGATTTGACCAGAATATTCAGCTTGCCATGAATGTAAGCATGAATCTTCAGATTCCTCATTTTAAATTCTAAAATGTTGAAATGGGCTCAAATATTAAGATGATCTTGGGGGGTAAGGTTTAAAATAAACACTAATATGTTCACCTTCTAATCCCCTACCCGAACACAATGATGAGTCAGCACCTTTCAAACCGAAATGATGGCTGTGATAATACAGATACCTATAAATATAAACATTTCTTAAATTTTTATGGTTTACTTGTACTGGTTGATACTGGCAAAATTCTGCCAGATATACTGAAGACAGCTCATGACAACAGTGAATATTTATGCATTCTGACTTACTGGTAAAGAAAAGGCCCTGCAGGTCTTCAGCTGCTGCACAAAGGTGCAGTCATGCATATGTCAAAACATGCACATACATTTGACCTTCTGTGCTGCTGCACTATCAGTAAAACTTTCTTTTAAATTCCCTTGCATTTGGACTTGCCACACCGTCATACACTTTGTCTAAGTATTCAAAAAACTAGGACATGCCCTGAGCCATAGTTCTCTGGAATAATCTTTCTATATCATGTTCTAAACTTGTTATTAAACTTGTACTCAGACTTTACTCTATTCTTATCAATCAATATAATTAAATGGTTTAAATAAGGGAAAATGGGTCTTTTGCTGAACTTACCTTGTACCAGGTAAAACTTTTTTCAGCCTTGTTTAGTTTTTTACACAGTAGGCATGGAATCTGGAAATTAGATGGCTGCTCAGATTGATCTGTATAAAGTTGAGCATTGATCTCCTCATAAACTTGAATATAAGTTTCATAGTCATTACATCCTGTTTCATTCTGCTCTCCCGACCACCTGCAAGATAGACCACACTTACAGCATACAACACTGCTGAGACCATGACACAACACCAACTCACCAAGGGTCAGATCACATTATGGACTTCCTTGAAAAAAATCGAGCAGACTTCAGTTTAGTAGGGTTACAATTGCTTATTCATTATATTGTTCACTTTTCAGTGAACTTGATGTACTTTTATGTACTACTACTACTACAAATGACTAAAACATTTTAAAACACATGGAAATTTTTCAGAGATTTAACTTTTATATGATTTGTAAATTAAAGAAAATAATAGTATTAAAATTTTCAAAAAGTGGTTTGTATACTTTAAAATAAGACGATTCCATGTATTTTTTATATAGCAAGGAGAGTTATGTTTAATGAACATATAAAAATAAGCAACGATTGCACTTCTGAATTATCTCTTTCGTGTTTAATCTTTTTTTAGTGAAGCACCATAAACTGGCTTGTAACTCACTAACTCACATTTGGCAGGCAAAAAGGCAAAAAATCCCAACAAGTAGGCATCAATAGCAGTCAAATCCTTTGATACTTTATGAGAGCAATGCATTGCCTCAGCAACACTGTGTCCTTGTTTGAAAATAAAATATTTGACTAAAAGGCCCAGTCCCAGCAAACATGATATGTCTTCCAGGCATGCAGATTATGTCTATAATAGCATTATTGTAAAAATCAACACTGTACGTTCAGAAGACGTCATAAAAACTTTCATTCTGGTTCTTAAGGGGACATCTGTTCAGCATCATTTGGATGTAATTTTGATGTAACTTTTATTATGGTTTCTTGGGTGTTGTATTGTTTCATTGCCTGCTCAGCAGTCTGTGCTCTTCATTGTCTCCTTTCCTATTCATGGTGCACCAAACATTTTCAATAGGGGCAGATCTAGACTGCTGGCAGAAAAGTCAAGCACACACACTCTGTGTTTATGAAGCTGCATGTTGTTGTTGTATGTGCAGAATGAGGTCTTTGTTGTTTGCTGAAATAATCATAGGCTTCCCAGAGGAAAAAACATCACTTAGTGTAATATTTCAGAATGGTTTAACTTAAATATTCTATAAACATTTTTTAACCAAAACATCAAATTTTGTCTATCTAATTTTGCCATTTAAATACAGGATCGTCATTTAAAATTCATAATTAAATTGTTAAATTTAAAGAAATCTACTTAGGCCACAATTTAAAACATTTTAAGATTTTGCATGATTGCTTGTATTAAATTGAATTGTTTGCTTGATTTTTTTCATGGAAATTTACGACATGCTAAAACACAATGAAATGACCTATTTCCATTTTTCATATGCACATTACATATTTGAAAATGTAAATAATGACCAGCGTGTGATGTAATGGCCTGTGTCATTCAAAGTTAAGGGCAGGAAAAACAAGACAGGGCCATGATGATGGACTCTTTGATTCTCCTCTGATGTGAATTGCTGGATTTCATCACTGCTGTTTTTGTACCAAGATATCATCAAATCATTTTCTTCTAAGCTGCAGTCAACATTTGGGCATGGCCAATACAATGCTTCTCCTTGTATGACTTTGATGTTCTCTCTGTTCTGAGGTTTTTCACAATTCTGGAATACTGGAAAGAAAAACAGTATTATATTTACCATTTCATCTGTTAAAATAAACCAACCCACCCAGCCAACCAACAACAAACCATGTAGAGCTGATGTTGAACAGAACCTTTGAAACAGTCTAGCTCTCTAATATTGAATTAACAATGATCTTGCTCATTGTGGCCATTTGTTCAACAATGTAAAATTAACTCTAAACAATGATCCACTGTTAATTCAATGACACTGAAGATTGACTAGGTGCTGATGTCTGTAATGATGTACATTTAATATTGAAATAGTTTTTATTTTTATTTTTTATTTAATATTGAAAGCAGAGTATTTAAGTGCAAATTACAGTATTAAGAGTATGATTCTTAGATTTCAATGCTGCCTGGGAGGGGATTAAATATGCAGGGTGAATTCATTTTTCATTGCACCATCAACTTCCCTGGTTATATGTGGCTTTAAGATCTATGTTGACTAATGATGACTAGTGATTTTTAGCGCATTTTGTTTGTGATTTGTGATTTGGGCATGACATGCAATAAACCATTTAGATGATTATCTCCCATCCTCTTTAATATCCAGATGTGCTTGTTATAATGGTGGATCTTCCAGTAAAAAAAAATCGACTGAAAATCAACTCTCATGTAATGATTTTGCCCAACATCAAACCAACATTTTGTTCAGTCAGTTTGCTAATAGACAATTGCTATGAGTATAAAAGTAGTATCAAGTTCATCAAACTATGTATTGCTAAACTATAGGTGTAAGCTATGAATATATGGTGATCTAAATCTTCACATGCAGGTAGTTCAAATGAATGCCATTTGTTTCCAAACACTACTTATTAATGCCCATTCAGTACCAAACCTGTGGAATCAGTAAATGTAGAGGGGGTGACTAATTCAGCCAGGAAGCAGATAGTGATCAGCCAAAACACTGTCATCTGCAAAACAGAGATTAAAAAATAGGACATGAACCCAAAGCAAGTGGAGTTCAGAGTTCAGAAATACCCTTCTCAGAAAGCAACACATAGTTCTGGAAAACGGTTTTGAAATCCTCAGTCAATGAATGCTGAAAGAGCACCATGGAATTAGCTCCAGTTTAGTTACACATACCCTGATGAACAAACTACATTTTCAGTGCAAATGGACCCCCAATGGACATTAAAATGAAAGTTTGCAGGCCCCATGCTATTTCATTGAACACAGCACTGCATAAAATAAGTAGAGGACAAAAATGAAATACTGCACTTTCTTCATTTCACATCTTTTTTTCCACAGACTGGTCCAATTTTCATGTGTAGAAAATACAGCCAATTAGTCAATTCTAAATTAGGCTGTATAGCCACAGTAGGTGCTGTAGTTCTTCTACAGATTGATCCAAAGCGTACACTCCACTGTCCCACACTCCATCAAGACTATATGTGCTTTAAGACTGTACAATACTGTATGCAAACAGCCAAAAGTGTAATATTTATTCTCAAAAGTTTTACTTCTTGGTTATTGTAGCAAAACTCTCTAATGATCTTTGACTAGTATAGGAAAGATAATTCAACAAATCTCACAATCCCCATAAACCCTCTCTTTTTCAGCTATAGGCCATGAAATGCAGTTGTGGAATAATGGAGATACTCTGGTTTTAATTACACACTACTAGAGAGCATCTTTACATAGTCATTTATAGTCAACTCTGGACCACCTTCTATTCCACCTGCATTCTCAAGTTAAGATTTTACAGCAAATTTGTTCAACTTGTATGGCAAACTTGTGAAACTGAATCATTTACTGTACACCATGGCTAGTAGTTTTACAAGAGTTGCAACAGTCAAGAAGGTACCTTAGAAGTTGAAGCCCAGCAGAACATCAACAGGAAATATGTCTAAGAAAATCATCAGCTACAATGTCATCAGTCCTCTAAAACGTCATTTGTTAACCAGTTGTGCCATGTGAGACTTGTAAGAATATGTAAGATATGACACATACACAACACAAAAAATTGTACATTTCATGAAAATTGGTGACTTTTTCAAACAAGTAAATGTTCCACCCTCTTTGATACAGTGCTTACAGATAAAGAACATATACTCCAACAAAGGACACATAGTGACATTTTGTAGTAATTTTCATAATTTAAATGAACAAAATTACAAAAAAACTATATATCAGTCACCTCGAAAAATCAACAGTTAAGTCCATAAAATTACAATCAGGCGTCTCACATCAGGTGTCAATAATTAGAAACTCCTGCAGGTGAAATTTGTTTAATTTAAACCTGACATCTAGAATCTGGTGTTCTCTTTGCTATTGAAGTGTGTAGTGTCATCATGCCAGCATCTAAATGACTCTCTAAGGCAGAGGTGTCCAGATACAGTGGCTTAAATAAGTGCAAAGTGGGGTGTGCGTAACTATACAGCCCTTTTTGGTCTGAGTGCAGTCAGTTGCCCATAGACATTGCCTGATGAGTGCTAATGACTAAATTGAGTGCACCTGTGTGTAATCTAATGTCAGTACAAATACAGCTGCTCTGTGACGGCCTCAGAGGTTGTCTAAGAGAA
>JBBPDA010114643.1:2979-29222 GCA_037974385.1 Arnoldichthys spilopterus
GCAGGTGCCTGACGGCAAAACCATCACACTGACATTCACCCATTTCGATATGGAAGTGGCTGGCATCTTGTTGGGTCGCTGCTTTGACAACGTAGTCGTTTATGATGGATCACAGCCCATGGCCAAGAAATATGGTCAGTGAGGGTTTTTCTGCTTTGTATTTGATGACTGAACCTTGGCCACTGACAGCCATGGCTGAAGAACTTTAAATGAAAATAAAAAGATACTGTAGACCAAGGTTTTCTCACAGATGTGTTCTTGATTGCACTACAGGTCCTTACTGTGGTACCAGTATCCCCCCGGTGATTAAGACGACAGGAAATGAGCTGGTAATGCGTTTCCATGCTGATTTATTCACAGAAGCTAAAGGATTTAGAGCTTTTTGGACCACAGATCCCACTGGGCCTGCTCCAACTGACCCGCCTGTACCACCAAACCCATGGGATGACCTCTCCATAGGTACACCTTCTAATCTCAATTATGCACATAAGTATAATATATGTCTGAAAGTTTCCGCTTCTATTCCAGGGAAGGCTTCATACTAGCTTTTAGAACATTGCAGGAAAGGGTTTGATTGCATTAATCTACAAGAGCATTAGTGGTCAGGTACTAAGGTTGTGGGCAGTGGTGGCCTAGTGGTTAGGACACTGCCTTTGGGACCTAAAAGTCGCAGGTTTGAGTCGCGGCCCAGTCACTACTGAGGTACCCTTGAGCAAGGTACTGTCTGCTACACTGCTCCCTGGGTGCTGTTGGTAGCTGCCCGCTGCTCCTCATATGGGGTCATCAAATCAGAAAACTGGCCCATGAATTACCCTCCCAACAGGGAGTGCTTGTGGAGGGTGCAGGTGCCTGACGGCAAAACCATCACACTGACATTCACCCATTTCGATATGGAAGTGGCTGGCATCTTGTTGGGTCACTGCTTTGACAACGTGGTCATTTATGATGGATCACAGCCCATGGCACGTGTGTTGGGTTAAATGCAGAGGTCACATCTTGTTGTGGTGCTTAGTGTTCACAATGACAAATTTTCACTTCACTTCTAAATCACAAATGAAACTTCAACTCATCCCATGTACTGATTAGAGCTCCATCTTTCTAGAAAGCACAGCCTCACTTCATTGGGCATGGTAACTTCAGGCTCAGGTTCGGCTGCTCCTAAGCATATTGGTGGTCCAATTCTGTGGAGACTATACAAGCTGTGAATGTACATTTGAGTGTCAGAAATGAATGCTTCAATTTTTCTCATTAGAAGGGCCATCTGAATACTTTTGGACATATAGTAGAGTGAAAAGGACAATTTATCACACAAATGTGACCTCTGCATTTAACCCATCACAGATGCACATGTGCAGCAGTGGGCATCTATCAACAGCAGTGTAAGAGGACGGTACCTTGCTAAAGGGTATCTCAGTGGAACCCAGGGCTGAACTTGAGCCTGCTCACTGTTCACAAGGTCCTAACCACCAGGCCACCACTGCCCATAACGCAGTGCCCAACGTGGGCCTCTTGCAAACTCAGAATATAAGATTATTCACAAAATTGAAGACAAAAAGGAAAAAAGAATTAAACACACAAGACCTTTACACATATCATGGTTAATAAACTGTGTTGGGGAATAGTGAACTACATGTAATTGAGCTAGTAGTTTAACTACAGTTTGCAGGGGTGGGTGGTAGAACTGCATTTATTTTTAGTGATTCCACTAGGTACATTTTTTTTTAATGAGTGAAGTGAAAGTGACTCTTTGTCATTGTGAACACACTCAAGTACCACAACAAAATGTGACCTCTGCATTTAACCCCGACACACGTGCACACGTGGAGCAGCGGGCAGCTACCAACAGCGCCCGGGGGGGCAGTGCAGTGGGACGGTGCCTTGCTCAAGGGCACCTCAGTAGTGCCTGGGCTGGGACACAAACCTGCGGCCTTCAGGTCCCAAAGGCAGTGTCCTAATCACTAGCCCTCCACTGCCCTTAAACAACAAACATTAAACAAAAATTTTGATGATGTTTGGAGGGGACAACTGAAAGCTATTTTAGTTTAAAAGGCAGTAAACATGATTTGAGTGGTTTTTCGCTGGCTTATGATCATTTTTTTTACATTGCATTGTGTTCTAATTCTACTGCATTTGTTTTACAAAGTGCTTTGAACTACTAGCTTTATTCTGCCAAAATAGATTTCTTTCTAAGGATTTTTCTGCTAGCTCAGCTTCTTCCAGGTTGATGTTTTTGGTAGCCTGCAAAATCATGCTTTTAAAGTAACTTCCCCAAGTCTGTAAATGCTATATTTGTCACTACACTGAACAAGAATATGTAGTGTACCAGGAAAGTGTCACAAAAAACAACAACAAAAAAATCCTTGTCAAAAAACTGCATAACAACCAAAGCATCACATGGTGGTTTAATGGTGAAGAATGATTTTCCTGCAAGAAATGTGCCAATATACATTTTTGGGAATCCTTGGTCAAAAAGATGGATTATATAATAGACTTTTGTCCCCAGTGTTGCTAATGCTTAATTACGCTAATGCTTACAGCTGATTTTAGATGTGACGCCTGCATCTGGAGTCTGCTGCTTTTGTCTCTCAGTATGTGGACCAAAGTCCATGCTGGAAGCCAAGCAAGCTGAAAAACAGAAGCTGAAAATTCAAATGAATTGAAACAGTCAGAATAACAACAAAAACACCTCACTGTCTTGATAATAATGGACTGGGTCAGAGCAGAGGTCTTCAACTCCAGACCATGAATTCAGCTTCTGGTCCTGAATTTTGGAGCAGCTGCTTATATGACACTAGGTGGCCAAACAGTTCAGCTAACTACCAGTGAGTTCAAAATCCAGAAGGGGAAATTGGATTCAAGATCATCAGGAGGAGCTGAAGACCTCTGATCATGAACATGGGGCAGTTGTGCCCTAGTGGTTAGGATGGGCCCCGACTCTGGTGCTACTGCAGTTCCCTTGAGTCCTGCTACACTGCTCCCTGGGTGCTTCTCATTGCTGCCCACTGCTCCATGTATGCACATGTGATGGGTTAAATGCAGTGGTCACATTTTGTTGAGGTGCACTTTGTGTGAGATCATGTTCACAATGACAGGTCATTTTTACATGTGTGTTCTTAATGCATTTCAAAGCCAAATGACAGCCTTAAGAAATGTAGACAAATGTTTGGGTAAAGTTTCCAATGGGAGCTCCAAGAGAACAGTGCGAAAAGCATGAAATCAAGACCTCAGAACAAAAGAAAGATGGCAAACAACAAAAACAAGGCTGGAGGCATGTGTCCAGCCGCAATGATGTGAAACCCTTTCACTGGGGACGTGTCGTGTTCTTTGGTGTCTTGTGGGAACTGGCTGACTTTTGCTGCTGTGGTAATTTTGTGAGGCCTCGTGCTGAACTTGGTGTCAGGTGGCCTTGCTAGCTTGCTGTGTGTGTGGTGAAGGTGAATGCTTCAGGATGCACTGAACACATCGTGCAACTGAGAGCAAGAGTGAGCGAGAGAGAGAGAGAGAGAGAGAGAGAGAGAGAGAGAGCGAAACATTATGTTTGACATTATGTGGAAACATTACAATTATGTGGAACATATGAAGTAAATGCTGTAAAATACAGTAATGTTTTGTGCTGTATGTGCCATTTTTCAGCTTATCTCAGACTTCCCACCCTTCAATTCAGTGAGGGAGCACCCCCTACCCCCAACCTAATTTATTTGATCACGTACTAAAACAATTTGAACACATATTATATTATATTATATTATATTATATTATATTATATTATATTATATTATATTATATTATATTATTCAACTCCTGGAAAGGGGGAATGTGGTTTTATGGGGGTGTTGAGACTATTTGGTCATTTCACTGACTCAGAAAGTTAATGTCATGTTTGTTAAGTGTGACCATTTTGTTGTTGAAACTTTCAGGGGTCACAGCTCCCCAGGCACTGCTGATAGCCGCCTGCTGCTCCACATGTGCATGTGTGATGGGTTAAATGCGGAGGTCACATTTTGGTGCAGGTCTTCATATACTTCGCACCCTCTGACCAGTTCACTTAATTTTGCCCTTCTCTAGTCAGAGTATTATTTTTTTCCTGCACGATATTGTGAACTTAAAAAACAACATTTTAAAAAACAAGAACTTGTAGTAAGTTCTGTAGTAAATACAGGTTCTAAGTGATAGAGCAGTGCCAGGAAGAAAGGAAGGTGACTGCAGCAGATGAAGCAGCTTGTGTTGCAGAGATAACAGCAAGGTGTTACTAGGTGTTTTTTTACAATCATCATTGTTAGTTATTGATTATCATAAACAATGCATGTATGAGCAATGATGGAGTTTATATGGTGTGGTGAACCGAGCTCTGTTCCCTCCTAACACACACACACACACACACACACACACACAATGGACTGTAGTGAAATCTTTAAACGTGATATCCTCAGTTTTAGTTTTCCAAGGTGATACATTTAAAATCCTCAATTTCTGATGGAGAGATCCTAAACATTCAAAAAGCAATATGTTAGTGAGAAGGTTAGAAGCCCAAAAACGTAAGATTTCACCATGTGAAGGGTTGCATGTCTCTGCAGGCCGGTAAATTACGATGTTATTTATTTATTTTACTTTTTTCACGTGACCCATAAAATTTTATGTATGTAACTGTTTAAAGCACTTTATGATTCTGTGACTAATGTGAATGGTGCTAAATGAACAGATCTATTAAGGAACCATAGAAAACTAGATTTTCCTTGGTTTGTTTTAAATTATGGAGGGGGTTATAGCACATAAACACAATTAAAATCCATACAGTCCAAATGCAAAAGCAGCTTTGTGTTTTTGTGATGTCACAGAAATCAAATAAAAATTTACATTTACATCCACATATTATACTAAGCCTTTAATATATAATTTTCTTCTAAAGATACTTTTATTTTTTCATTGTTTTTTTCTTGTTTCTAAATTTTGTTTATTAAAAATGTTTCATTCTTTGCTTTAATTTTTTTTTTCTATTTTAGAAATTGCTACATACTATTTTACTTTGATTTTGGTGTTTATGGTGAATAAAAGCACACAAATGTTATAAGTGGGCTTCAGGAGATTAAATTAATGCAGTAAAATGTATGATCTGTAATGTAGACGCTTTTGGTGTAATATATGCAGTAAAGCTCTGAGAGAAACTGGCCTTTGACCTTTGTTCTGTGTTCACTGTTGCCCTGCAGAATGGCCAGAGACTTGCGGAAGGCCCACGATCCCGCCCATGGTTAACGCTCGCATTGTGAACGGCGAGGCTGCCAGAGCTCACTCCTGGCCCTGGCAAGTGTCCATGCAGGTATGGCCCAAATCCATCACCTCCTGCCCAGTTACACCTCACACTTCCTCTGCTCATCCTGCACACGTTAATGTTTATCTAAGAGACTGCAAAATTGAGCAGAGATAGAGTGCATGTTCGGATACGCTGGAGTGATAAAGTGATAAATCAGGTGTGTGAACATCGCACTGATCAGCAGAACTTGATTAGGAAAAGATTATGCAGCTAATTTAGTCCCAGCTCAGCTACATTATGTCCTCAATGTCTTGGAAATCCTACCAAGAAGACAGCTTCCCAGTGGAGTTGCAAGGCGACCACCATTTGGTTTTTCTTTTTGCTTTGTTTCTTCTGCGAGAGCTAAAAAAAATGCCTAGATAGCACAAAAAAGGCTGTCAGCTTTAAATGTGTGGGATAAAAAAGCCACAGGCCTGTGACAGGAGGTTTCTCCTGAGAGAAGCCATATTCTACATAAGAGGGAACATCAGAATTGCATGTGGGTGTATAGAGTCTGTACAATCCCCCACTCTTAATCACTAGTTCTCTGCACCACGTTATACCTAAATCGTCATTCCATAGGGTACAAACACCAATCAGCCATAACATTATGACCACCTGCCTAATACAGAGTAGTTGCTGCTGAAACACCTCTGACCATGGTGCACTGTGCGTTCTGGCCCCTTTCTATCAGTCAGCATTCACTCTTTAAACAATAGTAGCTCTTCTGTGGGATCAGACTAGACAGGCTAGCCTTCACTCCCCACATGCATCAGTGTGCCTTGGGTGCCCATGACCCTGTGGTCGATTCACCACTTGTGCTTCCTTGGATCACTTTTGGTAGGTACTAACTACTGCACACCTGGATCACTCCACAAGACCTGCGGAGGTGCTCTGATTCATTCGTCTAGTCATCACAACAAGCCTCTTGTCAAGGTGTCTCAGATCCTTACACTACCTATTTTCCTGCTTCCAGCACATCAAAGTCAGGAACTGACTGTTCAGTTGCTGCCTAATATATCACACGCCCTGACAGTGGCCATTGTAATGAAATAACTAGACAGTCAATGTTATTCACTTTAGTGGTGTTAATGTTATGGCTGATTGGTGTATACATTATTTTACACTGTGCCTCTGGTGGCCTCTCTGCTGCCCGTCTCCCTCTGTGTCACCGTGAATGAACAAATGCTGATGCTACATCTGATAGACTTAATCACCCTAACTAATCATTTAGTCAATTCATTCTCTCTTAACTGTGTCCCATAGCTGCTGTTAGTTTATAAAGAGAGCTGCGCTGCCTTTACCGCCTTGATTATTCCTGAGCAGCGTTTTCTGTGTGCTCTTTTGCAAGGTTTGGCCCGAGTCCCAGCTGACCCCAAAGTTTGCTCACACATGTGGTGGGACACTCATCCATAAGCATTGGGTTTTGACAGCTGCTCATTGCTTCATCAGGTACAGCCCACGTTCTGCCACCAGTGTTATTCCAATACACTGTAAGCCCGGATGAGTTGAATGATGTTGAATTCACGCAAAACATTTGTGGAAACTGGTTGCTCTAAAAAAAAGTTAAGTAATGTGTAATACAATCTTGAGTGAAAATAACTTAAAAACTTGAGTGACTACATTTATTTTGAAGTTCAATAAACCAAATTTTAGTCAATATTTATTTATTTATTTATTTGCAATATCAATTGTTTTGCACAGTTATTTCACTAATAAACTAAGCTCAATGCACTAAAGTCCAAGCTGATTTAGATTAAAATAATGTATAATATCTTATAAATATATATATATATATATAGCATTTAAATTATAAAAACAAATATACAGTAGACAATATATTTTTCTGTCAATTTCAATTTAGAACATGAAATCCAATAACATGCCTTGCCTTGAAAACTTGCTATTTAAATAATTAAACAAACAGGTTTTGTCTCCATACGAACTAGCATTCGGTCAAATAAATAAGCTATGTTGCCAACTTAGTGACTTTGTTGTTATTTCTAATGACTTTTCAGACCCTGTTAACAATTTTTCCCCCAAAAAGCGCATAGCAACAAATCTAGTGACATTTTTGACAAGCTTTCTGTACTTTCTGTACAACTTTGTGGTCAATGTTCCCTGCAGATCAGCCTCACATTTTACATTAAGTGCTACATATGCACCATAATGCACAATTAGTGCATAGAAAAGTTATTTTAGTAAAAATAATAGAAGTTGAGTCTCCTTACGATAATCTTTATCACTATAGTCCTCGTTAAAAAGGTCAATTGCTGGGTAATTAATAATTACCTTGTTTTTACGACATTATCTAATGCAGTTCTGTGGCCAGTTAAGACACATTTTTACATAAATATTATATGAAATATTGTGACTGGCACAGTTTTTTCAGGTTACCAGCCATAGGCAGATGAACCCTGTACCCACCCTCTTTTATTCTCTTCTACAGGTAACTGATAACTAGTCGAATAATTAAATACACAAATTGTGTGACACACACACACACACACACACACACTGAACAGTGAGCAGTGAATTTGTCCTCTGCATCTAACCCATCCAACACCAGTCAGGAGCACGAGCAGTACTGCACAACTGAGCCCGGGGGCAGCTTAGGGGTTAGATGCCTTAGTCAAGGGCCTTTCAGCCATGGATGTGGGAGGTGGAAATTGCTGTTTACTTACTTACTCTATCCACATTTTCCCTGCCAGTCCACGGGATCGAACTGGTAACCCTCGGGCCACAAGCCATTTGACTTACTGTAACAGAACTTTCAGCCCAGAGAACAATTCGCTTTCCTGTCAGTGGTGTTAATGTTATGGCTGATAGGTGTTTGCCAGTGATACTCTTTAGCATATTAATTTGATTGTGTGTGTGTGCACTTATGCACCTCTCTGCAGGTATGCAGATGAACTGCAGAGATGGCAGATGTGTCTGGGCAAACACAACCTGACCTTGTCAGAGCCCAGCCAGCAGTGCTTTGGCGTTCGGGGCATTTACCGCCACGAGGGCTTCAACTACCCCACGGTCCCCAGCGTAGAGTTTGACATCGCCCTGGTGCGTCTGGATGGAGAGGTGACCCCCTCTGACCAGGTCCACTTCGCCTGCCTGCCGTCCATAGAGGAGGTGCTTCCAGGAGGAAAGACATGCTACGCTACAGGCTGGGGAGACGAGACAGGTGTGGACAGTGGCGCGGTTTGTTAATGTAGCATTTGCTATATAGTGAACTGATCACGGATCAGACAATAAATTCAGTTTAACACTGAGGATTCAAACAGACTACACTATATATAATGTAGCTCTGCAATAGGGGGTGAATCTGAACAGAGCTGTGCCATGTTAATGGTAGCACAAGCCTTGGAGTAGCCCTGTTCTTCATATTCTAGGGTTTTCCCTGCTCTCACATACCTGATGTGACTAATCAGCTCATTAACAAGCCTTTCCACAGTGCAAAAATGCTAAAATGGCATTAAAGTTAGCCACTATGCTAATGCTAACCCAGAGTCATATGAGCATAATGCAAATGAGGCTTTAGTCTCAGCTGGGTTTCCCTGTATAAATACAGATATGAATTGAATTGACATTTATATATCTCTGCAGGCCATTCATCAGTGGCCAATCAAATGGGCAAAAGAGCAGAGCACCCCTCCCCTCCCCCAAACCCACCCTCCTCCAGTCTGTCACACGTTAAAGAGCTACAGTGCCCTCTGTTGGGAAATAGGTGTTAAAACAGCAGCAATTATGAGATGCTTTTCAGATTCACTCATTTATTCACTCACTAGGAACAGTGCACATTTATTAGTCCAAAGGCAAATGTGCCATTGTCAGTGAACTGCCACAAAAGTCTCATGTTATAAGACATTTTTTTTTATCATAGAAGATGCACGTAATTAACCCAGGTGAATGTGTCCTCATTAGCTAACCGGACACTTTTCTTTAATCTGTAGTCCCTGAAGCCTAATGTTAAACATCATAAACCATTTAAATATATAAAGTGATTACTGACATGACAGACAACCAGTGCTGCACTCTTAACTCTCCAGTTATCTTTTCATTTGTTTACATTAATGCACTCTGCACTTTTAGGTCTATCTTGGGTTACAATGATGCACATTGCACTTTATCACAACGTTACATGTTCATTATCTGTTTTCTGCCCTCTACCTGCTGCTCACAGTACTGCATAATGCATAATGCACTTTAATGCTGCCCTACTACCGGCTATTATCCTCTGTGTATTCAACACTGTGTTATGTTATTACTTAGTAAGTTAGTGTTAGCTTTGTTTTTTAACTTAAAGTTTTTCAATGTTTAAATTTTGGCAATGGAGGACTAGCAAAGTAAGAATTTCATTGGACAGTGTAACTGATTGTCTCTTGATTTACCAGCATTGTTTATGCTTGATGTAAGTTTGACCTTAGCTATTTAAACCTCCAGCAGATGATTGTAATTAAAATGGTTACCCAAGATTATGTGCCATGTGTACAGATATGACCAAACTTTCCACTTTGGAACCTTTCATTAGATTATTCTTTAAATAATTGTGTTTGTAATAGAATAAGAACCTTTATAAAGTTTAAAGATCCTCCATATAATAATACAAATTAGTGACAGTACTTCTAGACAGTGGTGGCCCAGTGGTTAGGACACTACTTTTGGGACTGGATGGTCGCAGGTTCAAGTCCCGCCCCAGGCACTACTGAGGTACCCTTGAGCAAGGTACCGTCCCATTACACTGCTCCCTGGCTGCTGTTGAAAGCCTGCTGCTGCACGTGTGATGGGTTAAATGCAGAGGTCTCATTTCTTTGTGATGTTTGAGTGTGTTCACAATAACAAAGAGTCACTTTCACTATTATTATATACAGTATCCTCCATTTTTAAGGTGTATAACAAGCATTAATCACACAAAAGGCCATTAAGAAACATAGAGATAAAACTACAACCCTTTGGCATTTCACTCCAAACCATACAGGCCTAAAATTGGCCACTTACAACAATGTAAGCAACAACTTACAACAAAGAAAGAGTAGCATGATTCTGGAGCATTTCTATTCGTCTGTTCATCATGAACGTTTCACACAATGTCAAGGTCAGCTGCTGCATTGATGAAGAAAAACAAAAATGTAAAAAATCAAAAATCCAGATAAGTGGTTTTCTCTGGACAGTGACAGTGCGCTTCAGGATGTTTAGTGAGAACAGTGTAAAACATGTCCTAAAACACAATATTTTCTCATCAGGCAACTTCTTAGCTCCTAAAGCATCTGAGACTCTAAACCAAGTGGCCCTTCCAGTGGTGCCCTTTAACACCTGCAAGCGCATGGACTACTGGTGGTTCCAGGTCAAATCCTCAATGATCTGCGCTGGATACAATTTACCTGATGAGCTCAAGTCTGTGTGTCAGGTGTGTATGCGCTTGCACTCACATCCATATGAATTGCAGCATAGAGTAGGAAGTTTTATTATACACCAATCAGCCGCAACATTAAAACCACTGACAGGTGACGTAAATGACACTGATTATCTTGTTACAGTGGTATATGTCAAGGGGTGGGATACATTAGGCAGCAGGTGAACAGTCAGTTCTTGAAGGTGATGTGTTGGAAGCAGGAATCATGCATAAGGATCTAAGTGACTTTAGGGTCAAATAGTGATGGTTAGACAACTGAGTGAGAGCCAGGTCTTGTGGAGTGTTCTAGCTATGTAGTTGTTAGTACCTACCAAAAGTGATCCAAAGAAAGGACAACTGGTGAACCAGCAACAGGGTCATGGGCATGCTGACTCTGATAGAAAGGGGTCAGAACACACAGCGCACCACAGCAGCACATGCTATTTCAGCAGCATGAGAGGGGCCTACTCAATATTAGGCAGGTGGTCATAATGTTATGGCTGGTCTGTATATATAATAGCATGAAGACAAAGATTCTTGATTCTTTTATGATGCATATGCTGCTATATGTGGTTCTCCAAAGAAACATTTTTACAAAAATTGTTCTATATATCACCAAAATGGCTTCTACTACTGTTGCAAATCACAGAACAACAGTATCACAGAACATTTCCGGTCTAACTAACACAGTTGTGTTAGTTAAGTGCTCTTAATGCATCTGCTTTAAGATTATGTCCACACCAAAAATCATCCCTTCGGGATTTACCACACCTACATATTTTGCTGACCAGACAGTGTTTCTGTTTTAATTAACACCTACAGCAGACACTGGGGGCTAGTGTAGCTACAAATAGGAGCGGAGACTCCAGGTGAACGCTGTACATGATTATCTAGTGTGCTCATTCTCTTTGTGATACAGGGGGACTCAGGTGGGCCGCTGGTTTGTCAAGACAGCCCCTCAGAATCCTGGAAGGTGCACGGCATCACAAGCTTCGGTCCCATCGGGTGCATCATGAACAAGAAGCCAAGCGTATTTACCCGCGCATCTGCTTACCTGCCCTGGATAGAGAACACCATGCGCAAGGACCTCTACAACAGCCTGAGTATGTTGGCACTGCAGAGATGCTTAAATCTAATAGGCTTGAAAAAAAAGCTCAGCATCCTGAATAATATTTTACCATGAAAAAAGTTGTCACATGACTACCTACATTTGTCATTACAATGACACCTGTGGAGGGTGGGAAATATTAGGCAGCAAATGAACAGTCAGTGCTTAAATTTGATGTGCTGGAAGCAGAAAAAGTAAGGTTCTAAGCTACTTGGACAAGGGCCTTGTTGTGATAGCTAGACGAGTCAGAGCATCTCCAAAATGCCAGGTCTTGTTGAGTGTTCCAGGTGTGCACTAGTTAGTACCTACCAAAAATGATCCCAGGAAGGAAAACAGGAGAATCAGCCACAGGGTCATGGGTACCCAAGGCTTAATGATGCACGTGGGGAGTGAAGGCTGTCTTTTCGGATGCTATAGAAGAGCTAAATGAATTCTGATTCTGATAGAAAGGGGTCAGAACACACAGTGCACCACAGTCAGAGCTGTTTCAGCAGCATGAGGGACCTGCTTAATATTAGGCAGGTGGTGTTAATGTTATGGGTGATTGTTTATGTATACACATGTTGCCTGTCCATCTCAGGACATAAACACACTCACATACACAGTCACATCTAGGGGCAAATTAGCATCTCTAGCCCACCTGATATACATGTTTTTGGACTGTAAGGAAACCAGAGAACCCAGCAGGAACCCACACAGACAAAGGAAGAACATGTAGACTGCCTTGTCCAGGAATCAAACCCAGGACCCTCTACTGCTCTCATCTGAAGCATACAATATACTAATTTAAAATACTGTTAAAATAGCATGACATCCTAAACTAACACATCTCTCTCGTTCCCTCTCTCTCAGGATCTGGCTGCGGTGGGCGGATGGAACAGACAGGTATTGAAGGTGTTTTCTCATCTATGAATTACCCCCAGGGCTATGAGAACAGCGCTCGCTGCCAGTGGAACATCATCGTACCTGCAGGAAAGCGTGTGCACCTGCATTTCGACACATTCTCTCTGGAGGAAAGCCAGCTGTGCCTCAGTGACTACGTCTCCATCTCTGACGCCATTGGATCTCTCGGTAGGCCAGCTTTCAGAACTGTCTCCACTCTGGGCAAAGCCAGTGCTGGGCAATACATTCACTGACACTATCATTTCATTTAAAGGGGAATTCCGCCGCTTTTTCTGTATGATTAAGTCTACAGCACAAATATTTCCATGCTATGTACTGCCCAGTGTGCCTACACGATGTAATCGTACGAAGTATTTTGTTTTCCACCTTCTCAGTACCATCATAGAACAATGCCCCAAACATCAGACAGTGTATCTGTAACTTCAGATGTCTGGTTCCCATCACCACCATTATGAACAATTCTCTAGAATTTCTCTAGAATGTCACATTTCACATCAAATCAATGGTGGTTTAACAGTTAGGGAGTTGCCCCTGTGACCGGAACATCACTGGTTTAAATCCCAGACCAGTACATGAACCACTGAGGTACCCATGAGCAAGGTACCATCCCAAAGCGCTGCCCTTGCCAGCTGTCTACTGCTCCTACATGGATGGGTTAAATGCAGAGGGCAAATTTTAACATTCAAGATGTTTATTTGTCACATACACAGTTATACTAGTACAACATATAGTGAAATGTGTCCATGAACATCCAAACGAATTAGTTAAGATAATAAAGGAATAATGATACATAGAAAACTAACACTAAACTATAAACCTAACAATAAACAGTATATACACACTATTAACAATATATACATACTAAAATTAATTTGTAGGACAAGAAGTTTACAGATTAATCTAGAATGTAGATTAATTTAAATACCTGAATATACAGAATATATACAGTGCAGTTATTAGTGAGATGTGCAAATGGCAGAGTGCAAATAGATCAGGGAGGCGTGCAAATGGCAATGTGCAGATAGATCAGTTTTGAAGGCAGTACAATGCAGTGGTTGAGTTTTGTCTGCATAGCAGTTGCCTAGGTAGGATTACAGTACAGTGGTGGAGTGTGATGTATAGTCCAAGAGAGACCTACTGATAGTGAGGCATGTCCTGGTTTAAGAGCCTTATGACCTGTGGGCAGAAACTCCTCCTGAGTCTCTCTGTTCTGGTGACAGTGGCAAGGAAAAATTCCCTAAGCTGGAAATTAGAAACCTGAGGGGGAACCAGGCCTCAGAAACGGAAGCCATCCTCCTCTGGTCAACACTGAATAGCAATAGCAAACAAAAAAACAGCCTCAGTTTAAAAAGGCGGCATCAGCTAAAATCCTACAGCTTGGAGCAACAAATCTAGCATTACATTTCTGTGGTAGCTGAACTAGTCTGGGAAAAGTTCCCTGAGGTTAAGGGCCCAATGATGGACAATCTGGTTGTAGAAGACAAGGGGCAGCACTTACTACTGAAGTGAAAGTGACTATTTGTCTATTTGTCTATTTGTCGGAACACACAGTCAAGGACCACAACAAAATATGATCTCTGCATTTAACCCATCATGTAAGTTTTCATAGAGCCCAATCGCAGGGTGGCAGAAGGGAGCACCACCACCCCGGTCACGTCAGCGAACAGGGGAGGGGCGCTTTGCGAGACTAGACAAGTTGATTGGCCCTGGCTGAATACAGGTGGAAAATTGTGTAGGTCGAATACGGGTGGGTTTACACCGTCTTCCACCGGCACAATGTGTAAACAGAACGCATTGGAGCTACCATGTGTAGCGGTTAGCTTAGCCCGCGAGATGGTAACATGGGCTAAGCTAGGGGCCGTCCTGGGTCACGCCGGTAAGAAAAAAGGTTACTGGGTTTAAGGGTAAGGAAAGGAACCCCTGGAAGCAGGTGTGAGCCAACTAGCTGCCCCGGCCGTATGCAGGAACCCACTACGAGCCAGCCACGGATCCCCGGGCCCTTAGCCATCAGAGTCTGTCTCGGGCCAGCTCGGGGGTTGCTCTCGGCATACGGTCAGCACACCAGCCACCAGGGAGGAGGGAAAGGGTCTCTAGACGCAGACGTGGGCTCTAACACGCCGTACCCCGGCCGCATACGGGGACCCGCTTCGAGCCAGCCGGAATCCCCCCACTCTCGGCCGCCAGGGAGTCCGTCTCACGCTGGCCCGCGAGCCCCAGGCATTAGGTCCAGGCACGTCTGCTATTTTCTAGAGCCCTCAACTTGAGAGGGAGTGCAGCCAATCCATGGTGTTGCCGGCCGGTTTGCGGCCGGTGCGCTCCTCAGAGGACCAGGGAAAGAGGTCCCCTACCAACCAGTGGCTGCGTACAGAGCCACAGGCAGACTCGAGTTGAGGAATAAAAGTTTCTCCAGCAGACGGCCACTTGAGCCTCGCTCAGACCTCTCTGCTGGGGCAAACAGGTAAAGGGAGAGAAAAGGGAGACCGTGAGATAAAACCCAGAACCTTATTATAACCAAATTACCGGCGCGAGTCCGGTGTGGCTAAAACAAGCAGCCACACCAGCCAACAGGGCTATATATCAGGACTGCGTGCCGCCCCGGGCCAACAACCAGCGTTATAAGGGCTTTGGCCCATATGAAACACCCCCAGCCGACCCGACACAGCGCAGCCGCGAAGGCAGGGCACTCTACCGCCCCCTGCCGGCCCGTCCGGGCGCTAACCCTTACACATCATATATGCAGCGCCCAGGGAGCAGTGTAGCAGGACAGTAGCTTAGTAGTGCCCGAGCCAGGACTTGAATCTGCGAATTTCAGGTCCCAAGGGCAATGTCCTAACTACTAGGCCACCACTGATATATATATGTGTGTGTATGTTTAGTGTACCTTCAAATGAAGTGTTACCCTTTTTTTTTTGTATGTGTATATGTGTGTAGTGTTTATGGTAATGGTAGTTTCTCCCTCAGGCACCCACTGCAGTACATCCCCTCCAGCAGACCTGGTTGCTGCTGGTAACACGCTCACTGTTCGTTTCTCATCCAATGACAAGGTGGTGGACACGGGCTTTAATGCCACATGGAGAGCTCTGGACCCAGCAGACATTGGTGGTGAGCCAAGCTCTTACATAAATAATGCACACAAATCCATGCACATGCTACTACAAACTTAGCACATGCACTCTGATGATTATCAGTTATATGAGCAGCTTCGTTACCAGTAAGATGCTGTAAATATACAGTATTGTACTGCTCAACTTTTTTACAAAACCCTTAATGTAATTCTACAGGTTTAAAAGTCACATTCACATTTGATAACACAATGTGATCTATTCATACCAATCAGCCATAACATTAACACCACCTGCCTAATATTGAGTAGGTCCCTCCTGCTGCTGAAACTGCTCTGATTGTGGTGCACTGTGGGTTCTGGCAGCTTTCTAACAGAATCAGCATCACTTTGTAAACCACAGTAGTTTTTTTGTGGGATCAGATCAAATTGCTAACCTTCACTACCCATATGTATCAATGAGCTTGGGTGCCCATGACCCTGTCACTGATTCACCAGTTGTTCTTCCTTGGATCACTTTTGGTAGGTAGTAACTACTGCACACCTGGAACACTCCACAAAGCCTGCTGTTCTGGAGATGTGTACTTTACATTTTGTATATGGTATATTGTCTACAATAGAGTATATCGTACATTCATGTCAAGTGTACCTTAAGTTTGTATAGTGTCTACTAAGTTTCGTATTGTACGGTATGTCTTACTTGTTTAAATACTAGAGAAACAGCATTGGCCGGAAACAAGTTCCTTGTGTATGCAAATATACTTGGCCAAATAAACTGATTCTGATTCTGTTTCTGATGCTCTCATCACAAAAAGACCCCTGTCAAAGTGGCTCGGATCTTTACGTTCGACTATTTTTCCTACTTCCCGCGCATCAGCTTCAAGAACTGACTGTTCACTTGCTATCTAATATATCCCACCTCCCTAACAGGTGCCACTGTAATGAAATAACTAGATAGTTAATGTTATTTACTTCACCTATTAATGGTGTTAATGTTATGGCTGAACGGTGTATCAATAAATATTTTAGTCTTAAAGGCACAGTAACAGAAAACAATCTGTTTGGTTCTGAGAGATGAAGAGAAGTTTGAATATGGTCATGTAGAAATTAATTATGACCGTTTTTGGGAAATAACACCACAAATATCAACAAACATCACCTGAACATAAAGGAAAGAAATAAAATACATAAAACACAAGAAACGTATCAGAAATGGACAGTTGTAAGCATCTTAAATGCCCCTATTCTTCAACTTTTCACCTCTCTCTCTATATTCACAGGTGTGGCTGGGTGTGGTGGAGAATTTGTTGGTCAACAGGGAGAGCTCCAGTCGCCCAACTGGCCAAGTAACTACACTGACCAAGTGGCCTGCACCTGGACCATCTCTAGCCCCGGGGCCAAGAGCCTCCACATCGTATTCACTCACTTTGAGCTGCAGCCGGTCAATTTACTGGGCAAATGTGTAGACTTTGTGGAGGTCTTTGATACCGCTGGGCAAAGTCAAGGTTGGAACAGACTCATGATAGTAATGAGAGAATTATGCATATTATTGTGATGGATAAATGAATAATAGACCTAGTAGTAAAATCTATGCAACAGCTTTAGCCCATGAAAACTGTACTGATGATTAGTCCTTCAGGGGACTAAATGGCTCTGATCTATGGCACCATCTGGTGGTCAGAAGCTGAGCAGCGCTTTTTAAATTCCTGTTGTCCATTTGGTTTCTTTCTTAGGTCAGTTCTGTGGCTTCATGCCTCCCAAGCTGACCGTCACAGGAGATAAAGCTTTCATCCGCTTCTGCACCAGGGACGTAGTGCAGGAGAAGGGCTTCCGTGGTTATTGGACCATAGATCCCAATGTCTTTCCTACCCTGCCACCTCTGCCACCGAACCTGTGGGACGATGTTATCATCAGTGAGTGGTATAAATCACTCTACCTGTAAAACTACACAATATTTATTATTTCCCTATGCTTAACTTGCGGTTTCCTCCTAGATTGGCCTGTAAAATGTGGGACTCCAGCAATCAGTCCCATTACTCCATCGGCCAGGGTGGTGAATGGAGTAGAGGCCAAGCCTCACTCCTGGCCATGGCAGGTGTCCATGCAGGTAAGAACTCAAGATGACTTTGTTAAGTCAAATGGGTTTATACTCAGTTAATCAGCTTTTATCAGCACCAGTAACGCATGTTTGTATGTGTCTGTGTGACATCACCAGGCTAAGCTATCTCCAGCCACACCCTTCCAGCATGGATGTGGAGGTTCACTGATTCATGAGCAGTGGATCCTCACTGCTGCCCACTGCTTTCAAGAGTAAGAATCACACACACACACACACACACACACACAGACACACACTCTAATTTCTTGTAATAAGCCGCTGGCATTTCAGAACAGCCCCAAAAGCAGGAGCAAAACCCCCTTCCTACCCGCGACTCGAAACTGCACTGCCATATTTACAAGGTGAATGTGCTATGGTTTGCACCACTGGGTGGAAAAGGAGGGCATTGCAAAACTTACAGAGTAAAGAGGCAGAAAACATAACACAGCGTCACTGATCTGCTGGCGTGAGATGGATCAATGATGCAATATTAGCTAGTGTAGCTTGCTAGCTGTTAGCAGCAAGCTACAGAGGGCCCACTCTGGTGGTTGCCATAGAGAGACTCTTGGGTTGGGAAAACAACAAGTCCCTCCAGGTCCCTCCAGGACTGGAGTCTGATACCCCTGCATATACGGGTCTCCTGCTCCACAAATGGTTGCACACGGGAGACTGTGAGAAGCCGAATGCAGGCCTGCAAGATGCACTTGCTAAGAGACTTGCACTTGTAGTTTTGTAAATTCAGCTTCTTTAAGGTGCACCAAATACTGGGACTTGTACACTTACACTTTTATAATTGTTAATAGGCCACACATGTTGGCTACAGAGGTATCAAGCCTCCCCTAGCACAGGGCTGTGGAGCAATGGAACTGCATTCACTGAAGTAATGGTGCTCCATCCAGTAACTTTGGGATGAGTCAGAGTGTTGTTTGGGATTTAGAGCTACTCATCCAGCTTCACTATCATCCCACCCTCTATAACGCCCTCATTGCTGAACGCAATAAAAAACCTTACAGCCATGTTACAACATTCAACACCTTCTCAAATCAGAGGCTATTACTGCAGCACTGGGGAAAAATTCCATAATAGCCTTGATTAGAAAAGAAATGCTGGAAAAGCAGCTGTCGACACAATTTAACATAGAATGTATTTAGGTATATTTGCAAATGTCATCTACCTTTTCATTAATGCATTCCATCCCTCTGGTTCATCACACTCTCTCTTTAGCCTCTTAAGTCCTGAAGTATGGCAGATGTGCTTGGGGAAACACCATCTGAACTCCAGTCTAGACGGCCCTACTGAAGTGTGTGTTTCTGTGGCCGCCATCATCTCTCATGAGGACTTCGCCTATCCCAAAAATGATGACCTCACCAACGACATCGCCCTGGTGCGGCTGGCCAAGCCTGTGACCATGACTCCAGAGATCAGCCCTGTGTGTCTGCCCAAACCAGAAGCGCTTATGCCCTCTGGCCACATATGCTACGTCACTGGCTGGGGAGATGAGAAAGGTCAGAGAAGATCCTCAGAGATGAGGCTTAGAAACTGTCAACACAGCGCAGGCAGAATACAATATTCTTAAAGGAATAATTCTCCCAAAAAGGCAAACGTGGCAAACATGCCATGTTCATGCTAGCCTCTAGCTTTCACTCATTATTAGCAACATCAGCATTTTTTGTTGTTGATGTACTCATGTAAAAGCAGTAAACAATGGAGCAAAATGAGTAGAAATTAAAATCATTAGCATCATATAGTCATTCGTTGGACGATTTACCTTTAAATTTATAACCGTTTGCCCCATGGTACACTGGGGTGCATCAGAAGCTTTGCTGTACTAGAGTACAAGCTACAAAGGCCAGTCCAGAGCCATATATAAAACAGACACATCCTTCTCAATCATGATCTAACAGCCAATACTGCAATCTGCTCTGTTTGCATGCCCCTGGGTTTCAGCTGCTAAGACAGTTTGATGGTGAGTGATGATGTGAGACTGCATCTGTTGTTCTGAGCTGAATTTATACACAGCTTGTAAAGCCGTCGGATGCCACCTGGCTTCATCACTGAATTTTATGCCAACACCCAAGCTTGTGTTTATTAGTCTTTGCTTCAAATAAATTCAGGTTTATAGTTATGCTACCAATTAAATTACATGGCCAGAGCTTTGTTCAGACCAAAACTCCAACAGGCTCTGACTGCACAGTTATATGTAGGTTAAGGTGGAACTGACAGCAGGAGAACCCGATTATAATGTTGCGTTTGATGGACACTGAAGGTGGAAAGTCAGAACTCGAAATTACGTTATTAATTTTTAGTGGGCAGTGGTGGCCTAGTAGTTTAAGACTTTGCCCATGTGAACTGAGGGTTGCAGGTTCAAGTCCCTGCACAGGCACCACTAAGGTACCCCTGAGCTAGGTACCATCCTGCTACACTGCTCCCCGGGCACTGTTGATAGCTGCCCGCTGTTTCACGTTTGCACGTGTGATGGGTTAAATGTAGAGGTCACATTTCATTGTGGTGCTTGAGTGTGTTCACAATGACAAATATTCGCTTTTACTTCATCCTTGCATGTTCGATGTACAAAGTGGGAAAGAATGCATAGCTTTAAGAAAGCGTCAACATGACAAAAGTACATAATAAACTATGTCCTTCGAACCTGGGTTCATGTAATACACAATCATCTGATAAACAGTAACTGATCAGCACTGCACACAGTAACTCTGCTGGGGGTCACATGCAGCCTCTGATAGACAGGAGCAGGTTTGCTCATCTCTGAATCTAGGAAGGCATTCAGGTTTTGTCTGCATCGACTATAGGAGTGAATACATAAGTTATGCAGGTCACTTTTGTCATTTGTAAGTTTTTTTTAGATGCAAAGTTTTGCATAAATATAACGTTAAATTGTAAATATGACACCGACTGACAAATGTAGAGCACTGTGATCTTTAGTGAGAAACACACTGGCACATTTTTTTACTACTCGTACGGTAAACAGCTAAACTCAAAACTTGCATACAATCAGTTATCACTTGTGAAAGTGACTCTTTGTCATTGTGAACACACTCAAGCACCACAACAAAATGTGACTTCTGCATTTAACCCATCACACGTGCACACGTGGAGCAGTGGGCAGCTATCACCAGCACCCAGTGAGCAGTGTAGTGGTACCTTGTCCCCGTGCCGGGACTTGAACCTGCGACCTTCAGGTCCCAAAGGCAGCGTCCTAACCACTAGGCCACCACTGCCACTCTCCCTTGTGGTAGATCTAAAGCTCATTTGTGTATTTTTTTCACAGGCAATCTGAAGCCTGTGGCATCAGAGAGATTGAACCAGGCTCCTCTGCCCATTTTGTCCTATGAAACATGCAGCAAACCCTCCTACTGGTGGGACGGGATCCGGCCGTCTATGATCTGCGCCGGCTATGAGAAGCCTGATGAACTGAAGTCTTCCTGCCAGGTATGGGAAGGGGCAGGCTAAAATCAATATGCATGTATATACAGTTACAGTACAGTGGATGTCTGAACTGTTGGAGGTTTATGTGGATTTTAATGGAAGTCGAAGAATTTAGTGGATTTGCAATAACAATGGTAAATTTGTATTTAATTTATTAATAATAATGATTTTTACAAAGAGAAGTGGATTTTAATGAATAACTTCTCTATGTTCAGTCACAATGGATTTTAATGAATAACTTCTCTATGTTCAGTCACAATGAAACAACCTACATTGGTCCTGTTATAAGGAGACCACAAGTTCAGTCCCTGCTGATGCCACAGAGGGAGGCCAACAAGTTAAAGTCAGGGTAGTTGACTTTGCTCCCCCTCAGTCCCTGCTTCACAGAGAAAGCACATGCTAGCCTTCACCCTCCCAGCTTGACAGCATCATGCAGTGTCACTCACAGAGCAGTGGTAGTATGGCTGATTCTCTCCCATGCAGCCTGTGTTCAAATCTGGTGGCAAATGAGCTTTATATTTAAGGGGAGCAGTAACTTAGCGTTAAGGTACTTGCCCTTGGGTCGCAGGTTCAAGTCCCAGCCCATGTATCACTAAGATGCCCTTGAGCATTGGGTTAAATGCAGTCGTCACATTGTGCACTTTGCGTGATGGGATGTGTTCACAATGACACAAAGTCACTTTCACTTCACTTCAATGGTGGAACAGGACATGACTTCATTGGGGTTGTTAAACAGTACCAGAATAAACAATATGTTATATGGCAAAACGTCAGACCATGTAGTGAAAAAACTTCAGTCAGTGAGTAAGGACCTATTCCTTCTAGACGTAAAGCTTGGCATGTGTTATAGCTGCTGCCATTATTTTTAGTTCTTGTGCCCTGACAAACCTTGTTTGGGAAAAAAGTTTCAGTTTACATGAATATTTGTTTAAGATTTTTCCATGTTAATGCTCAGAATAGGACAACACATCTGCACTTTTGGAAGCATCCTCGATTATTGGCATCTCTCCTATTGCGTGAGATGTTATTTCCAGAACAGGAGCTTTTGAGGAAGAAAATGTCTGAACCTTCCCCTGCTTCAGCCAGACTCTGACAACACAACACCCTGTTTAGAGCTGTTCCAATTCAGTCATCTTTCAATATATGCAAAAAAGGCAAAACTGTCAGAAATGGTGATGGAAGGTTTCGTCGTGACAGCAGCAATAGCACACTTGACGCTGAAGAATAACCGCGGATGAAAACGGGTGTCAGTCTCATTCAACCTCATGGGGCCTTACGGAGTTGCATAAGCTGCCAGGGTTCCTCATAATCGAGCTGTGTTACATAAAGTTCTGTATGAAGCTTGTTTGTGGTCATAGACCCAGAATAGTCGGGCCCCTGGTTTGAAACAATGTGTCCAAATTAGGGCCTGTCAGTAATGGGGATCCAAAAGCTCCATTTGTCAGAATGTGTCAGAGCTGTGTCTCCTACAGAAGCAGTGTAAATCCTGTCTCTTTGTAATACTAGTACATAGAGTTTAGGAGGAGATGTCTTTCTCCTCAAATTAGGACTATTCTGCTGGGTCTATATGTGAGCACACATTTTAATTCCTCATTTTCATATTCCATATTACTTTTATAGTTGTAACCATGTCAGTAATATTAGTCCCCAAAAAATAAGTATTAGGGTTAATAACTGAATAATAAACCTGGAGTTTATGGTGGATGTGTAAGAGCAAATTAGCAAGATCTAAGTGAACTGAGTTCAGACGCTATGTTTAAAATAGCATACTGTGTACTGTAAACTGCATGCTACCTCAATCAGCCATAACATTAACACCACCTGCCTAATACTGAGTAAGTCCCTTCTGCTGCTGAAACAGCTCTGACTGTGGTGCACTGTGTGTTCTGACCCCTCTCTGTCAGAGTCAGCATTCACTCTTTAAACCACAGGAGCTCTTTTGTGGGATCAGAACACACAGACTAGCCTTTACACACATGCATCAGTGAGCCATGGGTCTGACCCTGTCGCCGATTCACAAGTTGTTCTTCATTTAATCATTGTTGGTTCCTGGAACCCTTCACAAGACTTGCCATTTTGGAGATGCTCTGCTCTATATGTGTTAATAATAAGCTAGACTGGATTAGCAGTGTCATTAGATTTCAGCTGTGAATGACAAGAAACGTTATCTTGACTGAATACCAGCTGCACCTCTTTTTTTGGAAAGAACCTACCACATCTTTCTGTTTCGTTTTTTTCTGTTGATTTGCATTTCCAAGGCTCATGAAATCACAGGGTTATCATCTTTTGGTGAAGTAGCTTCACACTTATTTTTTTTTAATCTAACATTTAATTGAAATACTTTTTAAAAATTAAATCCCTAAATAACTAAAACATGTTCTACAATTATTGGCACAGCACAGTGTGAAGCTAAGTGAATTCCCCTGTTGTTAATTCATCTGAATTAATGTTCTTTACCATTCAGGATTTTTTGCCAGGTAAATTTTACACTCATTTAGTGTGACAGGGCTTTAGAAGGAATATGGCTAATCACTGTAGAGCTGTGGCCCACCAGAAAAGGAGTCTGACACTTCTGGTTAAAGGGGTTAAGCTGAATATAGAAGCCGATTCTAGATTAGATCAGATTAGATTCTAGATTTGTGTTTTTGCAGCAAAGCTTCTTCTTTTAGAGTTGCTCCGGGTCCTTAAAAAGTCTTACATATGATTTTGACAGGTATTAAAATAATCTGGCTAATGAAGTTAACATTAGTTTTATAAAGTTGCATTAATGTTTAGTTACTTTTAAATGTGTTTTTGGCAAACGTTGTATTAATTATACAGGAACAAGACTATAAAATCAGTTTGGATGTGAAATTGATCTTAAATTGCCTTCACAAGGGCCTTAAAAGTTATCATCCATATCCTGCTGATGTAATATTTGTTTAGGGGCTTGTTTTACTCAAGGCTTAGAGTGAATTTACATGTAGTGTATCTGGACCATATTTTCTTTTAGATGAAACACACTAGTAGATGGATTAGCACTACATAGATATTATGTCTGATACTGAGTCACTACTTTGCAGCTTGCTGTCACATTTAAAACCCTCACTTTCTCTTCCCTTCTTCTGGCAGGGTGACTCAGGGGGTCCACTCTCTTGCCTTCCTGATGGCAGTGGCTCTGTGTGGGAGGTGCATGGTGTGGTCAGCTTTGGTCCTGCTGGCTGTATCGTAAACAAGAAACCTCCAGTGTTCACCCGAGTCTCCGCCTTCAACAACTGGATAGAGGACAACATTAAGCGATATGTGTATGAACACTCTGCAGCTGCATGAGATAGATAGATAGATAGATAGATAGATAGATAGATAGATAGATAGATAGATAGATAGATAGATAGATAGATAGATTGATTTTGTGTTTTGCATATACCAACCTGCTCCTCATACAAAAACAATAATATACTGAAAATATATTACAATAAATTCTGTTTATCACTGGAATATTGTGCCAATGTACATAAACATTTTCATTTTTACATCAGGTGATTATTAAGGCCTTCCTGAGCACAGTCAGAGGCGTTTAAGCAGGGAAACCTTCAGTTCTGCCAGTGCAGCCTCCAAGTACTAATAACCAAGACATATGAGTCTGCATGATTATGGCAAAAATCATAATCAGATTCATTTTAGCCAAAGCTGGGATTGTGATCATTTAAATCGATTGACGGTGTAACAAATCTTCTTCTTCCTTGTTTGACTAATCAAAACCAGTGTTTCCAGACAGCTGAACTGTCTTCCTTGTTGACCAAAGGCTCTCTGTCCGTCATCTTGGCCCAAGCTGAACTAAACATGCCACAGCCTGGCTGAGAGGAAGTTTGGGCTTTTAGGGAGGGGTGAAAGCACACTGTTGTGAAGGAAAAGTGTGGGCTGAATTTAAAACACAAGATAAAACGAGAGCATCATTGCGAAACAGAATATGGCACAATAATGAGTTTATCTGGATTATCTTGTCTCCATAATCATTGGAAACCCACATTGTAACTGAAAACAAAAGTTGGTTAAAGCTGTAGTGGGAAACCTGTATAAAAATAACTGTCACTATGTGCTGACAGTAGCACATGGGAAGGAGGAAGAACCTGGAAGTTGTGCTTGTCCAAAGTTCACACTCTTCTCAGTCCTACGTAATGCGCACAATAAACAGAGGTGTTATTACTATAAAATGATTAAAACACTTTTGAACATTAAACCCTGAATGAGAAAAAACAGGGAAAACATAATTTAATAAAAAATGATGTATAACTTGCAGTTTGTTCTTTGTAAAGTGTAAAGCACAGCTGTTTCTAACACAAAGATGATTTAGTTTACAATTATTCCTCACTTTTCTCATTCGTGTCATCTCCTGGTGTTCTTCTCAAAGCCAGGAAAGTTTTCTTACAAACTTTTTAGAATCTACATGTCTGAACAAAACATATTTCCATGTTTGTCATTTTTTAAAATTTTTTTGCCAAATTTTGAAAATATCAGCTACTGTTTACATTATGTCAACATTTTGTGATGAGTAGACTAACAGAAATAGTCCAAAACAACTCAAAACCTCTTATTGCATTAACTTACACTGAGAGTTGAAAATGTTTTCTTTTCCTTCTTTCTGGTTTTGGGTTTTGTTCTGGCTGTGACAATATGTTTTTATGGAAAAGTTCTCCACTGTTTTAAAGTCATTTCAACTAAACTTCATACTGAGGATCTCTAATAACTGTGCTGTTGCACATGAACACAACAACAGTGTGACAGCTAATATATTCACTGTTACTGCTGGGTTACAATAGCAGTTTATATAATTGTCATACGTATTAACTTTTCATGTAGCTTATATATATTTACATTTACATTTACATTTATTATTTGGCTGACACTTTTATCCAAAGCGACTTCCAAGACGTGGAGCAGTGTAGTGGGATGGTACCTTGCTCAAGGGTACCTCAG
>JBBPDA010114724.1:0-29192 GCA_037974385.1 Arnoldichthys spilopterus
TGTCTCATGAACGATCAGGGTACATTTCACTACATGTTGTACTTGTATAACAATGTATGTGACAAATAAATCTCTTGAATCTTGAATGGGGTGAGTGGAAGCATTCCAGAGGGAATTTTGGGCGTATTCAGCCCAGGGGAGAAATCTGGCCCACTGGTTTCACCCCCAGCTTCTCCATAAATCCCCTCCAGACTTGGGAGGTGAACTGAGGGCCCCAATTGGACACGATGTCCTCTGGTAGCCCTGTGACCCTGAACACATGGTTGAATAACATCTCCGCCAGTTCAAAGGTGGAGGGCAGTTTAGTCACGGGTAGTAGTCGACACATTTTTGAAAATCTATCGACTACTACCACTACACAAGTGTATCCCTGTGACCTTGGAAGGTCTACCAGAAAGTCTATGGCCAAGTGGGACTACGGCGTGTCCTCCTCCCGGTTCTCCCTCTCGATCTCTTCCTCAAACTCCCATCTAATGGGAGCAGCAAGTACAGCTTTCGGCAGGATGGTAGTTGGTTCCTCCTCTCCCGGGTCCTACTCTAATTGCCGGGAGAGGGCATCTGGCTTGCCATTTTTCTTCCTGGGTTGATATGAGAGAGAGAAGTTGAACCGGGTGAAGAACAGCGCCCACCTGGCTTGGCGAGGGTTGAGGTGCTTGGCAGCACGAAGGTACTTAAGGTTCTTGTGGTCGGTGAAGACCATGAATGGGAATTTGGCCCCCTCCAACCAGTGCTGCCACTCCTCAAAGGCCAGTTTCATGGCCAACAATTCCCTGTCCCTGATGTGGTAGTTTCTTTCCGCAGGTGCCATCTTCCTGGAAAAGAAAGCACAGGGAAACATCTTGTTACTGGCAACGTCTTTCTGCGATAAAACTGCCCCCACTCCATTGCTAGATGCATCTACTTCAAGAATGAAGGGTTTTTCTGGGTCTGGGTGCTTGAGGATCGGTGCTTGGGTGAACCTCTCCTTCAAGCCCTGAAAAGCCCTCTCAGCGTCCTCATTCCATCCCAGCAGTTTGTTGCACGTCGCCTGTTTCTTGACGAGAGAGGTTAGCAGAACAGCGACTGAGCTAAAACCCCTTATAAACCTCTGGTAAAAGTTGGCAATCCCCAAGAACCTTTGCAGTTCCTTCACCATTTTAGGTCTGGGCCAATTTAGCACTGCGCTTACCTTCTCTTCATCCATTTTCATCCCCTCTGAGCTAATAATGTATCCCAAGAATGGAACCACAGACTTGACGTACAGCTGGTATTGTTATTATGTAGTCATGCATACAGTTATGCAGTGGGTTAAGGTTTCAGTTTATTGCCGATAAGCTGGGACAGGGGTGGTATATTCCTTGGGGTTGTTGGACATGGCACAACAAAAGGGAAAAGAGGGAATTTTTCAGTCTCACTACCACAGTGTTATGCTAGCTTTGACTGTTCTATACCGTTAGCCTTGCCTCTGATCTTCATAGTCCAATTAGTGTCAACTGTGTTCCATGGAGTGGACTGTAAGCCAAGTGTAGTATTATTTTTACTGGCACTGTACTAATGCTGTACTTTTTTTTTTAACTACATTTACATTTCAACAACTAAAAGTGATGAGATCCAAAAGTAGTTCATCTGTGCATTGCTCCAAAGAATCTTTCTTGGCACTTCAAGTATTAAAGGGGAAGGGATCTAAGGAACTGAGTTGCTTTTATCTGGAAGGTGGCTGAGTTGGGATTTTAACTCCTAGACAAGCTGCCCCTGCCTTGCCCCTGCCTTTGTATCCATGCTGCCAAAGACTGTGTGAACAGCTCCAGTTTCCCAAGCAGCAGTGAGACTGTGTTGATATTCCTGTCAAAACTGGGCCAATTCTGTGGCCCACCAGCTGGAATGGATTAGGCATGTTGTAATGTGCCTGTTGCAGAATGACCTCAGAGTGGAAGTGGGGAGGGTACCTAAGGGAATCTGTTACACAGCAGCCAACAACCTGGGGCTGGACAGGGGTTGCTAATTAAACAGAGGCCAGACTGGCTGTTCAGGAGCAGAACTGCTGATTTATCATAACACACATTTAAGATGCAGTTATCACTAGCACTAGCTAAAGGATGTGGAAAGATTATTGTAGTTACTACTTAATACTTATTATATACTATAGAGTGATGTATTGGACAACTGACTATGCGATACAAATGCAATGATTTAAATTTTCAATGATCTGATATATTCGTTGTCCAATAATATCAGCTAATACTGATCTGCAAATATATATATATATCTAAAAATAATCAGTTATCAAACTTTTTAGCTCCTTAAAATTGGTATTAGCCTCAAAATGTTCATATTGTTTGGACCCTAGTTATCGATCACAGAAATGTTACATAACAAATTAGAAAATAAAAAAGTAAAACATGTGAAAACAATTATTGTGTGATATTATTGTCTATTTTCCAGTACTGTGTAAGTAGTTCCTCTAGTTAAAGTTTCATACATAGAGAGAATAGTCTTGTTTTTGTGAAAACCTTCAGCTTATTTAAACACTGTTACCTTATGTAAACCTCTTGATATTATGTAAATCAAATGTAAATGTTTTTCATGTGATAAGTATTTACATTACATAAGTATATACTAATATTACAGTATTATGACAAGACTGACACCTGCATATCTTAAGCACTTCTGGCTCCAGTTTTTTTCACTCTATTACTGTGGCTCAGGTTTTCACTGTTAGAAGTGCTGAAGTCATTGTTTGGATAGCTGCTGTGCTATAAAGGAGTAAGTTAGCAGAAAGACCCTCCTGAAGGTTTATCTTAGTGTCCTTTTCATCACAGTGAGGTATTATAATGATTTTTAAATGAAATGATAAATAACTAATTAATTAAAGTTACAAAACAAAACAATGAGTGAACTGCACATTTTCTGTTGGTAAAATAGGTAATTAGCCCCTTTGTGGAAATGCTGGCTGTTTTGCGGTTTCTTTAAGAACTTTTCGGTAATCTAAATATATGCTTTAAAATGTTGGGAAATGTCAGAAATATGTTTTTAGAGGTTGAAGTTAACTTTACCTTTTTTTATAAAGTTGAATTAACTTAAGTCCTGTTTTTAACTGTGTTTTTGGGTAGATGTGTATTGATCATTCTTTTAAAAAAACATCTACAAAACTACACCAATCAATGCTCAATAAATCAGATTGTTCCTGGTCAGCATTTAGCCCAGCCAGTGTCTTTCAAAGTGGTTTGTGGGCTAACCTGGCAGCTCCTTTAAAAAAAAAAACAGAAGTAAATTAAAATCATTTTCATCTGTTGTGGTTAAGTGCAAGTTCAGTGAGATCTGGCTTAAGAACAGTGTGTTAAGTGTTTGATGCCTGTTGAAAATGATCAAATCTTTTGTCCGCTGCACAGCATGCAAGAACACGCCCAAATTAGGAACTTTGGGTGTAAAGGCACTAGAATCACACCACGAGCAAATGCCTGCCAGTACCCAATATAGCCCCGACTCATTGGGGTAATTTCTGTCTTTTATTTTCCCCTCAGATCAATGTCATCAACCACAAAATGATTTTGCAAGATTTTGTCATTTAAATAATAAACATTAATAAACAAGACACAGGGGAGTCCAATGGCTTAATAAGTACTACATTAATACTTCAGTGAGACAAAATGAAAAATGAAAAGTTTCCAGGTTAGACTGAGTACTGTGCCAGTTATAATTTAGTTATAGCTGATTAAAGGTTCCTATAGCATTGTTATATTGTTATATTAACGGTTGTTATAGCTTTGTTACTAAAGTCATACTATATGGCAGTTCAGTTAAGGTGAAATTCCCTTTAGTCTGTATCATTCTACATATCTCCCAGAGGCCGACACATTTTAAAGGCTTCAGCAGGCCTTTGGCTGGGCTCCGTGTCCGCCTCCATGCAGCGGGATGTTTGATGAGGCATTCACCCCCCTCCCTCATTCCCCTGCAGAAAGACAAGCATGGAGCACAATGTGTCATTGTAGCTCACTGTTATGTGCCTGAAGACCCCATGCTGAATGGACTGGCTACTGTAGATGCTGGCATTTGTTAAACATGGAATGTGTTGTGGAAAGGTGGGGCTGCACGCTCAGGGCTTTGGATGAATTACAGACAGATGGCATGTGTCCAGACACAATTCCTTACTGCTGAGGAACCCAGAAGATAACAATAATGATGTGTAATCCACATTAGCTGAGAGATAAGGACTAAAAGAACACAGTGGCATCTAGAGTTCAAATTTGTGGTGAAAATAAAGGGCACATATTATGAAAATCCAATTTTCTTCCCTTTCTTAAAAAGAGTTTTAGATGATACATAAACAATGTTCAAATTTTGAGATGCATCATAGACTCCCCAGTACATAGGCTCATTTATTTATATATATATATATATATATGAACTACACTACAAAAAAAAACAGCCCATTTCACAAGCAATTTTCTTGTGATGTTTTAAAAATAAACACATTTACATATATCCACCTATTTCAGCTTTCAGCCTAGAGCCTAGGATGCTGTTTGAAAGCGAGACAGTGGAGAGCAGCCAATCAGAATCATTTATATAGATCACTCTTTAAGGCACAATGACAAAAACAGCCTGTTTTATTTTAAAGGCTAAAGAGAGTCTTGTAGAAAAAAATTATGACTATTTTTGGTACCTAAGCCAACATAAATATCATAAGAGGACTGCAGGAAAAACATATAAGTAAAAAGTAAAAAATGGACTTTTCAAAACCGACAGTGTTTACCTTGCCAGTTATTATCCCTGGTCATGAAGCACAGCACAATTTTTCATGTATCAATTAAAAGACAAAATTCTTTGTTGCAATGACCAGACACAGTTCTTGGAAGCATAGCGTTTTAAACTGGAACCTCAGTATCATGTAGTGACTCTAAACTCAGCATTTTTCTCAGCATCCTGTTAAAATTTTGCAAGGATTTATGAAAGAATGTATTTCTAGACAGCGCATATGCAGCTTGTTAGGCAATCCTAGATAATGAGTTAAATTTTAATTATTGGTTTAGTTTAATTGCATTTACACTTTTTTACCCATCAGTCTCATCAGTCAGAGTGCTGTATCTCATTTCTGTCATTACAAAATGCCATATCTCTCAAAAGACAACTTTATCAAAGAGAACAAAATGCGGTGTATATTAACAGAACAGAAATGTTCTAAAGCTCTAAAATTTACATACAGTAACTGCTGTTTTAAAATGACATTAAGTTGCTTTTTTATGTGAGATGTTGGGGATTTTGCCTCTGCTCTAAATCTGTGCAGCTGCCCAAAGCTTTAGCTTCTTATGGCTTTTCCAGAGGCTCAGAGCAGAGCATTAGCTCACAGTTGACCTTCCCTCTTAGTAACTTTCCAGGTGCTTTCCTCTTCAGCATTTAATATGAGCTAAGTTTCAGTCGAACCGTTTACTGTTTGTTCTTTCTTTTTTGTGTCAGTTGCCAGATTTTTTTGCAATACATACTCTCTTAATGAGGTGCCAAGTCTAATGTGGCAGTCCATTGAATTGCTTTGTAGCATCAAGTCCAAAAATAAATCTCCAGTTATAAAGTGTAATAACTTCTGTTTTTCAGTGAGAACGATCCTCCCAAAAAAAAAAAACAGTTAAGCTCCTACTTAAAATGTTGTTTTCTACCATCAAACTGTGATTTGTGATTTTTGCATACTGATTTCATGGTATTTTTGGGATTCGGCACGATTGAGCTTCTGCCTTTCCACTCAAGCTAGCCTTCCAAGATGATTAAAAAGCATTCATTCAGATAGATGCAGGAATAAGTCTTTTTAATTAGTCTGAAGTGAGAGCTGTAAAACATGCCTCTGGGAATGGATCGTGATGGCTTTAATGTCTCTCCTGATTTAATTAGGCTGGCTTGTGTAATGACGTTTAGAACCAGGTCCTTAATCTGGAGTGAAGCGCTCCACTTGACGAAGGGGTGCAAGTTATTGCCTATATTGTCTTTTCATATTAAAGGCATTAAGCAGGTGTTAATTCTGCCCATGCAGAAAACCTTATCCTTATCTTTACACATTTCTAATGCTTATGCTTCTGGAAAGCTAAGTTAACCATGACCTTCATTCCTGATAAATGTCCATTACTTTTTAATGAAATGAACAAGATTTTTTTTGTTGGCCTATTTTTTGTTTGTAAGCAAACTGCTTAAATTACCAGTAAAAAATGAAAAATAATTGGTCTTTAAACACTTGACCAGTAGTGTATACAATACAGGGAAATGTATGAACAGTTTGTCCAAGTTATTAAAAGATAACATACATTTTTTTTATGAAGTTAATGCCAGAAAGTGCCATAAACAAGCTTGATAGGCATTTGTTTATTTAATGATTATTCTGTATTAAGTGTACTGACATATACTTTTTGTCATGTGTTTATTCATTTGTTTCTGTTGTCTTTCTTCATGTCCACCCAAGCCCTGCCTAAGCCCTGCCTTGCCATCAGGTTCAGCTGTGTGTCATTCTTTTCTGATGTGTTCATCAAGGTGTTCCTTGTTCTATGCTAGTATATAAACCTGTGTGGTCTCTGTGTTAATCTATGTATTTGTTTCTATGTTCCTTCCCTGTTTGCTGTTCCTTACATCCTCTAAGCTTTCTTTGCCTTCATTACCCTGTAATCCTTGTGTTTCATTAACTTGGATATTTAAGTGTTGCTTGTGTTTTATTTTGTGTTTTTGTTTCAGTGTTTATTTGATGTTTGTGTTCATTTATTAATCTTGGACTTCAAAGACTTGGAATTCATCCAATTCCATTACCTTACATTAGAATGTCATTGTGGTTAGTATGTCTTTGTGGATATCTGATCTTAATTGAAGTCAGTTTAGTCTAAGGAAACTTAATCTCTTAATTACTGCATGTAATAAGTATTGGCACTTACCACATTACACAGCCTTCCTTAGTGGATTTAACAACAATGAGTTTTATCCCATAAAGCTTGCTGAGATCGGAGAATACGGAACAGAAAGAAAATTAAGGCCACTTGTCAAAAATCTCTTCAGATCCTTAGGGTCCTAGGTTCTCTTTTTTAGGCCGTAATGCAATTTTTGGCAGAAGCAGCAAGAAAATAAGGTAACATCTGACAAACTCCAGACACTTTCATTTGTGGTTAGATTTTAAAATGGGCTTTCTTTTGTCACACCTTACAGATATTTTGTTAATGTGGAGGTTGTTTCAGATTGTTAGCTTCTTTAATAGACATTGTATGATTTCTGGTCTGATTGTTCTCATTTTATTTTAGCATTCTCCAATTGCCCCATGTTGATGAATGACTTAGAGAAGTTGTGGGCATTACATTTTTAAATTGTTGTGAACAGGAAGTCTTGGAAAACCATTTAAAGTGAAATATAAACAGGAACAGGCTTCAGTTACTTTATGTTCTTAAGAATTTCTAGAGGTGCCAATAGGTGGCTTTGTTTAGAGCAAGGTCTGCATTTACTTCAACTAAAGAGATTGTGTGAGAGAGCGCTCGTAAGCAGACATTTGTTTCATGACCTATTTTTCTTATCCATTCCAAGGGTGCCAAAAATATATACTACATATAAGTACAACAATTCTGTACTGTACTGTAAAAGTAGATATAATCTTGATCTTTAAATCTGTTTGCAAGAAATTTTATTTGTGTGGAAAGTGGACACAGTGTGTGTCTGTGTGTTTGACAGTCGAGGCTGGGGCTGGTGCCTGGATGACCCTCCAAGCAGGAATGAGCTGGCCAACCGGTCGGTGCTTCCTGGCGTCCTTTACAGTGCCGCCCACCAGTGCAAGCTCCAGTATGGCTCCAGTTCACTGCTGTGCGACGACGTGGATGTAAGATATTCGTTTCCTTCCTTTCCTCGCACCCACACGGCCCAATGATTCCTCACATTGCCCCCACAGTTGTCTAATGCATAATGCACTACTGAGCTGAAGGCCAAGGTCTTCTGCTGCAGGAGAAAATCGTATAGTCACATTCACAGACTTACACTCCCATAAGGATTGGGTGGTCTGAAAATGTACCTGTAAGTTAAGTAGCTTAAAATATATCAGGGTATTAAAATATACTTTAATTAAGTACAAAACACTTTTATTGAATTTCTGTTTTCTTATAAAACTATGTCAGCTGCAGTTTACACCTACATAAGCACACCAGAACGACTACTTTTTACTATTCACATTATAACTCAGTAAACTTGTGTTGCCTGGGTATGTGCTTTGCTCAGTTGCAAGTCTATGATCAGACTCAGAGGGTCTAGGCTCATCTATTTTCACCACTAGCTTCAAAATAACAACTTAAATGTCAGTATTAAAATCTTATGGCTTTATCATATGAAAATGAAAATGCATTTGTGCAAGAATATGACATTCTAAGTTCCATTTTTGGACTAATCCAAATTAAGTTTTTGGTGCTGCTAATCCTATATCCTAGTTTAACATATTCTGCAATTACATGTTGGCAGTAGATGTACAGCAGCAAACTGGTTGTTCCATTTTCTTCAATTACCAGTGATAGAAAAGTCAGCAACTTCCAGCAGCAACATTCTAATCACTGCAAGTCAAGTTATATTTTCCCATTTTTGCCATTTTGCATACTGCCGACTGCTGTGTATCTCCTAAAATTATAGGCAGTTGGGCTCAGTGGTGATTCTTGCAACTTACCAAGGAACAAGTGATCCATGGACATTGACATGTGGCCAGGAATTGTTTTCTCACATGTATTTGTACCTGGTTTTGATACTGGGGAAATAATGAGTCCCAGTCAAGTGGCAACTTGAGACTCATGACCTAATGCCTGCCTGACAGTGGCCTGTGGGAGATTGAGAAGTTTTAGGATCCTGCTGCTCACTGAGCCCTAAGTTTAATCTCATTAGGTAGAGATCATATAAAGTAAGCAATTTTGCTACAGGGTCTGCAGTGGAGTTGTTTCTTCCTGTAATGAGAACAGAGTAGAGGAGCCCTCTCTTCTTTCAGTGATGTGAGAGCATGTAGATTTGGCAGCTCCCAGGGATCTAACAGGAAGAGGAAAGATACTGGACCACACACATCTCTTCTGCTTGACAGGAAGTCTCTGCATCCACTTATACTGATACCATAGGTTTCTCAGAATGATATTGTTTAAAGATATCCGAAGTTTACTGAAAACCCGTATGGCATCAGCTAAACCTAGGTTATATTACAGTTTAGTTGGGGTTAAGCTTGGGGTACTACCCCAAATTGTTAATAATTAGCAGCATCTAGATGAATAAATGGAAATGTAAGCAATTTATGAGCCATAAACCTCATCAAAAGTTTCATGGAAAAGAACTGGTCCCACAGTTTTCGGCTTAATCTCTGTTTGCCACATTTGCAATCTATTTACCACTTATGACAGACATTAATTTCAGTGCATTTCCAATGTGCTTAAGAAACGTCAGTCAACCGTTACTGTAAAATAAGCTTTAAAAACTGAGCTGTAAATCTGTATAATGCATTCTTTTTTGGGGCTGCTTTTTTGGTAATGTTACCAGAAAATTGTTGAAAAATCTGCTGTGTTGCTCAAATAGTAAGAGATGTTTTCTTTGTCCCATCTTCAGTTCGGGATTGTTTGAGTGTATGGTCGTAGTTTGTAAAAAAAAGGCCATTATATACATGTTTTTAGCCTCAGGGAAAAGTTTTATTAGAGCTTTCTTTCTTTTTAGGAATAATTCAGCTTTTCTGCAGAAATCTGGAGGAATATTTCACTTGTTTCTTAGACATTGTTTGCCTTTTTTGTTTCTATTTCTTTAGGGAAAAGCGTCTCATGTTGAACCCTTTCTGACAGCCTTTTAAAATGGTTTTGTGCAAACGTTCTTCTTTTTGTCTTTTTCCTTTTCTCAGTAACAGCTTCTTGAATAGCTACACATCCTTTCAGGCTCACAATGTTGAGTTGTGTTATAACCATGGGTGAATGGACACATGGATTTTTTCCAATCTCTCTCAAGGATAAAAGTCCTGTCTGTCTGAGGAAGACCATTTTGGTGGTCTGCCAGGGCATGCACAGTTGTTGGGAGTCCCATTTTACCTTTTATTCATTTTGTTTTGGATGTCACGAATCGAGGGAGGCTGGAAGCCAATGCGGTTCACAAAAAGTCTTTATTTTTTGTACCAGCAAACAGATGTTCAAAAGGGCGATCCGGAAGTGTAGTCAGGGAAGCGTAGGTCGATCTGGAGTACTCTATGCAGTAGTTAGAGAATATCCCTTTAAGGCATGCACTGTGCCTAGGGCCCACTGTTTGCTTCTTGTTGGTGGCATAATTTGGAACAGTAGGTCATCATATCTCAGTTGTTGTTTATGGAGATGTCACTCAATATTACTGGTGAGCGTGATTTCACCCACAGGAGCTTTTGTGACAGTTTGATGGCCCTTGCTGATTATGCTGTTGGCATATAATGAGTGTCCTCCAATCACTTGCCAAAATGTCACAGACAGACGGCAGAGGGCTTTTATCTGTTCTGTCCTCTCTCCCCAGATATTTCCTGACCTCAGTGCTCTTTTCAGAGCTGTTCGACTCAAAGACTTGGCTCTGGAGGAAATTGTTTGCTTGCAGTAATGCTTTGTGATAAGAGAACATGTAGTGAGGGGACCGGTCCTGTTCTCGTGTAGGACTGTAGAAGAACCTCCATCGCATTTTCAATATTCATGTCATCAGATGCAGAACTTGGAATTAGGTACATTAGACAGATCACTAAGTCAGACTGCACTACATCCTTGCATTATTTTGACCTTATGTATCTTCTGTCTAATAAAACAAGCACAGAAACACATCTTTCTGAGTTTGATCAGAATGCCTACAGCACACAGGTTTTAGAAATCTGTATCATTGTAGTGAGCCTTAGTGGCCTATGACATCACATTGTTATAGCTCAATATCACAATTAACACCTGAATACTTCATCCCATCAAACGCTGGAGGGTGAAGACAGTGTTGGGGAAGCTACTTTGAAAGCATGGCTTGAAAAGCTACCAACTACATTACACTAGATGAAGTTAAGGAAAGGAACCCTAAGAAGAAATCTAGCTTGGCTGACTAAGGCTATTTAAAAAAAAAAAGTTTTTCTAACTACTTTGTAAAAAAAAAAAAAAGGGGATTGAGAAGTATTAAATAAGGCCAGTGATTCTTCCTCTGGCAGCTTAGGCTGAGCTTTGAGAGGTGGTCGTTTATCCATGGTGTTACACTAGTAGACAGAGGCAGGCAAACAGCCAGCAGTGACAAATTGCCTGGGCATGTTTACAGAGGTCAGACACAATTTCTGTAAAGAATCAATGATAAAATAAAAATGACACATAATCCCTTTCCTTTTAGGTTTGTAGTTTTAATAGTTAACTACACAGACATTGGCAAGAATTTAACTATTTGAATTACAAAAAAAATATGCAAAAATAAATCTAGTTGAACTACCAACAAGAAACTGTAAAATGTAGTTTAACTACTAGTTTACATGTAGTTCACTACTCCCCAACACTGGGTGTAGACAAGCAGGAGCATCCTCCAAGACCCATGAAGCTCATTCCCACCTGCAAGTTAGGTTATCCCATTGGCATTGTAAAGGTTAGTCCATGCTATCTGACACAAAGTGCCTTTGCATCATTGAACAGCTCAGTACACTTGGAAAACACATTTTGTACTGTGTGACTGGGTCTGTTTTTATCTTTGTCTTGCTTGCGTTTGTCTGTGCTATTTTTATTTTCTCTATGTCTTTATCCATGAAAGCGGATGGAGCTGAGTAGCTTGGTTTGAGCAGGGGTGGAGTTGGTGCAGGTTGCTTTGTGGGTATATATATCCCTCTACTATTGCTCTTTCACTTATTTTTACTTTAAGAAAACTTAAATCAACCATGAAAAAATAGAAATGATGCAATGGACTATGCCAAAGTGTTTTCTGTGTAGAGAATGTGTAATTTGTAATGTAATTTGGTTAGGGGTGCCCATACTTTTACATGCAGTTAGTACATATAATCTCATGCATTATTTTATATTTTTCAACTTTCAGAATGTTTGCAGCACTTTGTGGTGCACTGTGGATTCCACATGTCACTCGAAATTGGACGGAGCAGTGGATGGCACCAGGTGTGGCGAGCACAAGGTAACCCAACTCAACTCTTTATATGTTTTTACCCACAGGAGACTCTTACCACATGTTCTCTGCTTTGCTGGCATTTCCTTTTAGAAGGTCGTTTGCTGTATTTGTCAGCTGTGTGTGGTTTTCATTGCTGTTGGGTCTGACTCTGTGCTGGTGGTTTCTTGCCAGTGGTGTTTGAATGGGGAGTGTGTACCAGCGGGGTATCCCCCGGAGAAAGTGGATGGCGGCTGGGGGCCGTGGAGTGAGTGGTCTGTCTGCACGAGGACCTGTGGGGCAGGAGTGCAAAATGCTATGAGAGACTGTGACAATCCAACGTAAGTGAGTCACTCTAACTTGCAGCATTTCCCTTCAGTGAAGCACATTCATAAAACAGAACATGGACGTCAGAATCAGAATCAGCTTTATTGGCCAAGTATGTATGTGCACACGTAGGTTACGGACAGTACTATCCAAAACAATACAATACACATGTACACATATGGTACGATACAATATCATACATAATAGACAATATACAATACATGATATACAAACACCTATGCAGACAACAGTGTACAAAACACAATATACAATATACAAAATATGTAATATACATCTACAGTTTGGTGCAATAAAATGTACAGTAGACAATATACGGTACAATATTTCATATACAATTAGCAAAAAGCTATACAGTGTACAACAGACAGTACAATCACAATACAAAATATACAGTGTATGTTACATAGGCAATGTAGAGATTAAATATGTATATGCACAAACGCAGCTTTGGAGTTATCATATGAGTAATTTATTTAGAGAATGATAGAGGCATATCCCCATTACTTTATGAAAAGCCTAGTTTTGTCTCCATTAAGCCTGCTTTTTTGAATGTTCAGTGTAGCTCAAAGTGTCAAGTATAGCTCTGGTTTGTGTAGTGCTAACTACAATTATTCATGCTAGTGGCCAGACTACTGGACTACTGACCATTATACTAGGCTCTAGTAAAAATCTACTAGATCTAGTAAATCAATCCTAAACTAAAAATGTAGCTTTTTACCTTGTAATTTAATATCATCCCATCAGCGGAGCTAGCAAAATGACATGGTGACTATAAAGGTCTGTTGTTTCACACTGATCATTATCCTTACCCCTAGCAGTGTACACACACACACACACACACACACACACACACACAGAGTTTTAAAGTTGTGCACTTATCAGCAATGTCATATAAACCATTGGGAAAGTTATTTTTAGTTTGTCTAGTATGGAATGCCATTAAATTGATTGTTTACTGATAAAGAGCAGGAGCGTGTGTGTACATGGTAATTATGGTTTGGAGAATGAATAAAAAAAAACACAGCCAAATTTATCTCATCAATCTCCCTGTCATTTCCACAATGACAAATATCAAAATGATACCATGTATTTGGGTCACTGCTTCTGCTTTTAAGTTACAGTAGGAATAGCTACACTGTTTCTTTGCCGGTTTTAACTGAAACAGAAACTTTTTGGCTAGGAATATCAGAGTGTCGATGAATTGCACATACAGTCATTTACACCTTCCTGTGTTTATAGGAGGTACAACCCAATTATGTTAAAAGTACCAAAGCCAGGGCCTCCACCAGGAAATTATCTTTTGGGATAATAAAGTGAAGTGAGGATAGGCTGCATGCGGAACATCTGTATCTGATCTCAGCAGTGGAGTTTATGCCTTGTAGTAAATTATGGACCACAAATAGTCTATAATTTTCAGTGGGAGGAAAATTTTTAGTTGTTCAGCGTCTGTAAAGATGATTACCTCATTCACAGTCATCATCAGTAAAATACTGATTCCATTCTAGCCTGCTTACTGATTCCACTCTAGCCTCCATTCTATACTCCCTGTGTAATTTCTGAAACAAACTCTTGTTTTCAGTAAAATTATCTCCTGTAATGTCTTCTTTTTGTTGGTAAGCAAGATTTATTTCTCTACAATAACTGTTGTTACACAGATCACAGAATCACAGATAAAATCATAAACAGAGGAGATCTTGTTTTTCCTTTATATTGTTTAGCCCAAAGAATGGAGGCCGATACTGTCTGGGGGAGCGTCTCAGATACAAAATCTGTAAACATGAGCAGTGCCCTCTGGACCAGCCCAGCTTCAGACACATCCAGTGCAGCAGGTTCAACACTGTGCCTTATAAGGGCAAGTTCTACAAATGGGTCCATGTCAATAACCGAAGTAAGTTACAGCCTAGGCCTGTGTTTCCCAAACCTAGAAGTAAACTACCTTGCATATTGTATTGTTTCCCTGCTTTAACACACCCACCTCAGCTCAGTGAGGGTTTACTAATGACCTGATCAGTTGGCTCAGGTGTGTTGGGAGCACATAAATCCCTAAAATGTGCAGGGCAGTGGGCCTTCAGGATGTGAAGAAAGTATGATTTGATGTGATATGTGCCATTATTAGCATTTATCGATCAGTCAGGTTTGTAACTCAGTTAAGGTTTATTTCTTTTATAGCAAGAGGGTGAGCAGCATTTGATGCATGTGGAGATGGCCCATGGTAGTTATACTAGTCTAAAGAGAGATGAGAAAGAGAACCAACTGTTGGATAATCTGGTCAAAAATATATGCCATCTGGAAGTTCAGTGATAGTAGATCAGGCTCAGTGCAAGTACAACTTATAAGAACAAGTCCCTTGGTTCTTATAACCACCACTGTAAAGATTTGCATAGCTAGGTTTCTCCACAATTATCCATGGTGACATTGCCATAAAAGAAGAAAAACTTTGAAAACTGAGAACAAAATTTAATTCCAAAGTATAAACATTGTTCATATTTGCCTTTATTATTGTTTGTCAGAAATTGTGTCCTCATGAAATCAGTATTGTTATCAACCACGTTTTCATATTAGATAATTCTTAGCCAGTGTTATTCTTCATCTTTAGTGAAGAAGATTTTAACATGTATTGTGGTGAAGTGTAACAATGCAAATATATTTTGTTTGTCAGTTAATCCATGTGAATTGCATTGCCGCCCGTTGAACGAGTATTTCTCAGAGAAGATGGTGGACGCTGTTATTGACGGGACCAAGTGCTACGAGGGTAGCCAGAGCCGAGACATGTGCATCAATGGCATCTGTAAGGTCAGTAATACCTTTGACCCATAGCCTATCCCTTCACAATCACTGGGTGATGGGTCGTTGCAGTCGCAGTGTACAATAAAAGATAGCAAGTGGGCAGCAAGAGCAGAAATTATCCGTTGTGAAATAGCTTCTCTACTGGCCTCAAATCTCAGCATGCTTCCTTTCACAATACTGTCTGCACAGATTTTGGTGCTCTAGGCTTTGTTCAGCCTGATGTGAAATCACAGTCTAGTCCTTAAATGACCTGGGCCAGCTTGTTCATATGCATTTATATCATTTTATTTCTTCTAAATGTGATTATTATGCAGCCTTATTACATTGCAGGGTGCAGACTTCTAGCCAGGCCTAATTAAATGTGGCTGAAAATGTGTGCAATGCATTAAAATGAATATTGTTTTTGCATTTGTTCTCATTTTCCACTAACCCACAGCCCATTCAGGGCTTGATGTACCAAGCTATTTGCAACAGGTTTCAAGCACAGATGGGATGCATTCTGCACAGAAAAAGCTTATAAAGAGTTATGGACTAGTCCTTCGAGGCCATACATGATCAAGAATATGGTTCTGAGGACTCCTGGTTAAACTTTTGATGCTGGATCAGGACCACATTTGGTGCTAATAGGCTCCCAAGTGTTAAGATTTAGCCCAGCCATCAGGAGATTCCCTAAATCCATTAGATCCCTGAAGATCTCAGAAGAGCATAAAATGCTTTGCTGTCTCTTGGTGGGTTGGATGACCCTCCTACACATCATCATGTAGAGTAGTGCTAGCTGAAACAGGCATCTAGACAGCTCTTGTTCTCCTGTAAACTCATTGAGCTGTTTTTTGATAATGCATTACTTCAGAAAGATGCAGTACTGCTTTACATTTCCTAGAGGAAGCACATAGTAGCCCTTATCATATCACTGCTAATAGTATATGATAGGGGAGACTGAGCGTATGGGTGGATACTGGTAATGAATAACTTGAGGAGAAACATGGGCTGAAAAAAATCTGTGCACCACTTCTGAAACGTGACCTCAAATTCTTCTATGCATATAGAATGCTTAATTGTAGTATTAAGGACATATATTTTAGCCATGACTGCCAAGCTTTTGGCAATTAACCAGTGTGTTGACGAGTGCCATCTCCTCCTTGAAAGAGCTCCTCCTTCATGAGGCGTTGAGTTTGTTTAGATATTTCACATTCAGCATGTTCCCACTCTGATAAGTCTGTTCACATCCACCAACAATTATCATGGTTGTCCCCAGAAGTGTCTGCATTTTATTTACAGGCAAAAATGCAGAATGCTTTTCTCCCTTTGTGCATCTGATGAAGGATTGTGCATAACAGTGTTAAAATGGTTGTATTTGGTACTTTAAAGAACCTTTTTAACAAATGGTGCTATAAAGCATCAAAAAGGTTCTGCTATTGTCAAATCATTGTATCTTCTCTGGATAGTATACTGAGGGTGTGTGCTGATGTCACACTGGCTCAGTTGTACAAAACATGGCAAAACAAGCTGTAACATGGCTGCCTTTAGTAGGAGAAACTGTGAAACTGGGAGTAAGCCAAATAATTGTAATTATCGACAATATTTATTTTTACCTGATTTCTATGCCGGGGAAATATGCAAAGCAGAGCCTAAAGGCTATGTAAAGGTTCTTGGCCAAGGCTTGTCTTACTGATTCAGTAGAAGTAACCTTATCCTGTTGCCTACTGTGACATAATGTACATTCCTCTGTTGAACTTTTTTTGCTAAGAGTCAACTACAACCCCAAATCAGAAACCAGTTGGGACGATATGGAAAATGCAAATAAAAAAAGAAAGTAGTGATTTCTAAATTTACTTTGACTTGTATTTTATTGCAGACAATATAAACACAAAATATGTCATGTTTTGTCTGGTCAACTTTATTTCATTTGTAAATATACATCCTTTCCTGTATGTACGTCTGGCCTTCAGTCCAAATAAGTCATGTAGGTTCAAGGATTTCACTTGACACCCTTCATACCTCAGGGGTTTTCTATACTTCTAAGCAACTAAACCCAGTTGTTGTTGTGTTGAAGTGGACCTCACTTTGTCAACTGGGTTTAGTTGCTTAGAAATTATTTGTGTTGGACATGAGCAAGCTATAGCTGGACTACAGTGCTCCACTGCAGGTGTGGAGATTATTGTCTTAAGATGCACAACAGATACAAACGCAGCCCATTCTCTCAGTGACAAATAGAGTACATTTAACAGAGGAGATGGAGGAGGCAGTGATGCATTTGTTCATAAGAAAGCAGTACATTAAGCTGATGTGCTTGAATGGTGTGAAGCTCTTTGCCTGAACTGAATTCCATTTCCATATACAGCCGCTCAAGGCTTTGCCATCCAGGGTTGCTTTTTCAGAGCACAAACATTCGAAAGCTGGTCAGAGGCATTTTGAATTCTGAAGCTTCCATTCAAAAAGCTCCTCTACTAGATGTCAGATACACTAGATCTGCCTCCAGTTCTGTCTATTAAGTCATGTTTTTCTTATTACTTTTAAAAACATGTAAAATGCACTGCACATTCTTACAGCACTGTTTGTTTATGATGGTTAATATATATATATATATATATAAAATGTATTAGGTACATTGCCCTGTGATGGGTTGGCCTCCTGTCTGGGGTGTACCCTGCCTTAGGCCCGCAGTCAGCTGAGATTGGCTCCAGCTTCCCCGCGACCCGGAAACGGAAGAAGCTGTTTAGAAAATGGATGCATGGATTAAGTACTTGTTTACTGGAAGGAGTAGTTAACTAACGCATCATAAATGAATGACACTAAAATGGCTCTTTAAAACATTGCTGACAAATGTTGGCAGAGATACTGGTACATCATAAATATTTTATTACATTTTTTATTACATTTTCATACTTGTCATCATTTTTCATGTCATTTTATTCATTGAACACATCTTTATTTATTGCACTTGTTCTATCCTCGTTAATAGCAGTTAGAATCCATTTTTAGAGGTTATATAAAAAGCCATCAATTAAGTTGCACCTGTGTCATGAAATGGAGTTGGAGATTGGAGATAGTTGCTGGTAAAAAACTAGTCGTAAAAACGAAACACTAGGAACAAACTTAGAAACAAAACAAGTAACATAAACATGAATCTAACATGGGGAAGCTTTTGAGAATAAGCAAGACAGGAGAACAGATGAGGTGAAGTGAAAAGACCAGACAGCCACAACCTGAAACACAGGGGTAAGCAGGTGTTATTTCTTCATGTCCTGGGAGTTTATTCAGTCATAGAAATTAACATCTGCAGTTGTGACATTCAGCCCTGTTTCTTTGGTGAACTATACATGACTGTGAACCAATGACCCTGTGGTAATGGATGCACTGCAACCACACATTATTACTGTTATTGTTGCTTTTAACGGTTCAAGAAATTCTTTAGTAACCAACTAAGAAGCAATAAAGTTTTTATTATTTGAATGGTTGTGTTTGAAACCTTACAAGCCTATAAAGAGCTCATCAAAATATTTTGTTCAGCAAATAGATAGATAGATAGATAAGTTTGCTTAAATATTTTTTCTTATAACCTGTTTACATTCTTCTCTGTGTTTTTTGTCACTTGTGTGTTGCAGAATATTGGTTGTGATTACGAGGTTGACTCGAATGCAGTTGAGGACCGTTGTGGAGTTTGCCAAGGCAATGGATCCACTTGTGAAACTGTGAAAAGGACCTTTGAGGAGAGTGAGGGGATGGGTATGATATGCATTTTACTAACAGTAACCAGGGGAAACGTTTAATGGACTGTGCCACGTGGCTGTAACCTGTGAGAATATTTTGGAGCCTTTGGTTTACACAGTGTCGTATTGTGTCACAAATCCTTTAAGACTGGAATGTCCTGCTTCATAGAGTAGAATAGTTTAATGCCGAGCTTAAGCTTTAATAATAATCAGGTCTGTTTCTGTCTCCTAGGCTATGTGGACATTGGTCTGATTCCAGAAGGAGCACGGGACATCCACATCGAGGAGGTGGCTGAGGCTGGGAACTTTTTAGCATTACGGAGCAATGACCCGGAAAAGTATTTCCTGAATGGCGGCTGGACCATCCAGTGGAATGGAGAGTACAAGGCAGCAGGGACGGTGTTCACCTATGAGCGCACTGGCCAGCTGGAGAACCTCACATCACCTGGACCAACCTTGGAACCAGTTTGGATTCAGGTACTGGGTTCTAATAATAAGGCATATGAGAAAAATTGGTAAAGTATTGGTTGGTAAAGATAGAAAGATATACATGATAATGTTTATTATAATCAGTTTAACACATATAGTTAGTATAATCTCCATATGTAAAGCATTGCCAATGAAACTGAACATCTAGAGCAGCCACACTAGCCAAAAGGTAACCATGCCTTATGCCTAGCTTTGGCTATTGGGATATAGAACTGCAGTATGAGGCTCTGAAGCAGTGGAACTTCAGTCTCTGGAGACGGAGCTTCATCCAGTATCTTTGAGATGAGTTGTTGTGGTGTTTGTGATGCAGACTTAATCATTCATCAACAGCACATGACCACACCAATGCACTTGTAGCAGAATACAATCAAATCTTGACCCTGGAAGATTATGTAACATTCTCTTTTTTATGACCTCATGTACACTAAGACAGCTGCATCTGCTGTTCTCCTGGGTCATATCAGTTATGTTGGCCAATTGCTGATCTGTGGGGAATTTTCAGTGCCTTGGCCAAATGCTACTTTTCTTGGCATAGAAAGCTGAATTCTTAAGGAGCACAGCCTTCAGTGCAGTGCATTGCTGTGTATTGTTATTGGTGTGTTTGTGGTTGTGGTTTTATTCCTGGGAGTTTGCATGTTTTGCGTGGGTTTCTCTGGTTTACTCCCACAGTCCAGAGACATGCACATTAGATGAATTGGAATTGGAATTGGACTGTGTGCATGAATGTGTTTACATTTTCTTCTGCCTTGGATTGGACTGGTTAGCTGTTCAAGGTGTTTCTCTGCCTTTCCCCTTTGAGCATTACCCTACCAGCTGGCTAGGATAAGTGGCTACTCATGAAACACACACAGTTTCCCAACTGGCAGGGGGGAAAACCTGTACTCCTCTAGCTGACGCTTGGCATTGGATACAGTGACCTTTCGGCTGGTAACATTCTATTGATAGTGCTTTTCTATAGAGATTATACTAGCTGTGTGGGTGCTGCTGAACACCTGTGTCAGTACTGGCTGCATATTAAAATGACTAAATTTACTAATTGTAAGGTATGTCTGGACACTGGAGTGTATGAACCAATGTTTGGGATCTGCTAGATTAAATTTAAGTTTTGGATTATTTAAATCATTATGTTAAGATTATTTTTGAGCAGGTACTATGAAATATTTGATTGTTTTGGATATTTTACTTCTTTACTGGATTTGTGCTGCTTTTTAATGGTCATATTAATATGTGTTCCTCAGTTATGCGAGTGAGAAAAGTGTGCAGTTTAAGGGGGTAAATTATCCTCCCTTGATCAATTATACAAAATACATAAGTGTCAAAACATGCCTTTCATTTAAGCCAGAGCTCTGTGCTCCAGCCACATGAAAGTGCTGGCAGGATTCATTAGCGATATAGGGCAGGCAGGGGGAGCCGCACATAAAGGGCCTCCTCCTACGGATGCATCCACAGCCCCTTGGCAAGTGGCCCACTGTGGGTGGGAGAGCAGTGCAGTCTGCTGAGATGGGGCCACTGGCCCTGCCATAATGATGCTTGTAACTTCTCTCTGTGCTCAGGCATCCTGAGCACTTCAGAGCAGCTTCCCTACTAAGGAGCTGTCAGACTACTAATGAGCTGTTGGGCTCACATCGAGGTTGAGGCATTTGTTTACTAGACAGGCTGTAAACCTGTGCTGAGAGCAGATTTCTCGTCAGATGTTTTTGTGTAAATGGTCAGGATTACTCCTGTCTGGTGAGACAGCATTACACTGAAAAATTATGTTTCAAATTGCTGGTTATATTAAACACATTCATATATGCAGTGGTGCTTGAAAGTTTGTGAACCCTTTAAAATGTTCTGTTTTCATATGAATGTGACCTAAAATGTTATCTGATTTTCAAAAAAGTCCTAAAAAAAAAGAATAAAACCTAGTTAAACAAATGACACAATTATTATATTTGGTAACGTGTTTATTGAAAAAAAATTATCTAAGAATGTCTGAGAGTTACAAACGTAAATGAAACTTTAGGATTATCATATCAATTTGAGGGTGAAACCAGAGTCTGGTGTTTTCAATCAATGGGATGACAAGCCTGATCACACATACAACACATTTGTGGATGTGTATCATGGCTCAAAAAAAGGGTCTGAGGGCCTCAGAAAAAGAAGCTCATATTTGTGGCCAAATTTCTTTTAATTGGGAACAACAGTAAGATAAATACTACACTGTAGTTACCTTTACAGCAAGTTTTTTTTGATGCTACACAACTTTCACAGTCATTTTTGTAATGATATAAAGTTTACTTTTTTTAGGCGGTGATTCCAAACTTTTGAGCAGTGTCGTATACAAATGCACTGTAAAGTTTGTTGTGACGTCAACCTTCAGCGGAGTTCTCCCCAGATGTCTTCGATATGTGGGGGAGAAGAAATGACTGCTGTTTACATTGTTCTGTCTATTCTGTATCTGTCAGTAAATTTGTTGCTGTGTTTGTGCTTTGGCTTGCGGCTCTCTCCAACCTGCTATCACTGTGCTCCAGCTGCTTTTTCAGGAGACTAACCCAGGAGTGAGATACGAGTACACCATCAGTAGAGGAAGCCTACAGGAATCTGTCAATGGCACCCCTCCATCGGATTTCCAGTGGAAGCATGGAGCCTGGACAGAGTGCAGTGCCACATGTGGGACAGGTAGGAGGATTTCCATAAACATATTAAGAACAGCTGGGGTTGATGTTTTAGTTTCGATTAGTGTTTGGTAGCATCATGTAAACACATGTAAAAGGAATTTCAGTTCATGCACCACAAGGGACGTTAAAACTGCAGTGATTAAGGCTCAACAAGTTGTTGAGTGTTGCATGTTATCATATACTTTAAATCCTGACAATGCAAACATGCTAAATGGCTTGGAGTTCTAGAAAGTTTTCCACTTTAGGTGAGAAGTGCGGTTTGTTTCCTGTTGATTTACAGCAGCACTAGTCGTGGTGAAATTGGTCTAAAAATAATGCTTCCCTAGCTGCTTAGTGGAATTAAATGTACATGTTTTCATACAATTGCCCATTTAGTCTCTGTCAAGTCTGAGAAACAAGTCTGCTGTAAAAAATAAAAGGTCTAAACTTCTGAACAAGCAGATCTCCAAGTGATGCAAAGCGCTGGCTCAGGAGTCCAAAACAGTATAATTGACCTTGTTCTCACTGGTTTGATCAGCTGGCACTCTCCATATGTCCCCATCACTCAATGCAGGACAATGTAGGCATCTGTTAGCTGATGTAACACAGTTGGTATTTAGCAGTTCACCCACATGCCAGCCTTCACCCTCCCTGCTTGGTAGCACTGTGTGTTAGGGGAGACCACACACATCCCACCCTGGAAAAACACTGTATGTAATTTGTGGGCATCAGGGAGCCACTATCAATATGCAGAAGATTCCCAGTACCTCTGGGAGCGGTGGAATGGCCGAGACTATGAGAAGATGAGCTTCAAAAAGTTTTCAGCTTCAGCTATTATAATTAAACCACTCCTGTATACACAACAACCAACATTACATCACACAGTGTTTCAGGCTAGAATTGCTTGTTTGGATCAATTTCTTTTTTCTGAGCCAATATCCAGGCCAGCATTTTCTGCTATTATCAATCTGATGCCCATATCCCTAATACCAATATTTTCTCTAATTGTATGTAATTATTACTGAATTGTATGTTTTGATACTCAGTCTAGTCGTGACCCATCCTGAAGCACAGCTTTTAGTGTTCAAATCTTTATTGCTACATATCCTGATCTGCTTGCTTTTTCCACACAAAGCTGAACTGTAGAATTTGAGAAGTTCTTTTTCTCTGGAGAATTCAACTTGCCTTTATGCATAGGGAAGACATAGAGAAGACTATTCCATATCTGAACTGCTATGTCTGAATTCCTTAACGCAGCTACCTGTTGGAATCTATAAGCACTGTGTCAACCTCAGTATAGCACGGCACCCCTGGTACATACATTGCGGATGTCGTTGTAGTCAATGTACATATATATAGAATGGAATCAGTAACCACATCACAGCTATCTGGCCCACTTATCATCTTGCTCCATGGCACTTTCGAGATAATGAAAGGAATCATGACCACCTGCATCTAATACAGTACACCCCAAGCAAGCCTGCATCAACTTCAACCTCCCTCTCCATCAAAATGACCCTCAGGAACGTTCAATCCCTGTCAAACAAGCCATATAAAGCTAAAACCATTTTTGTCTCTCAAAGACCTAAAAACAGTCACATGTTCTTATATCCTCTCAACTCAACTACTTCAACTATCTGTATGTAGGAATACCACAGTCATTCCTGTCTAGGCACAAAGTAGAGGGATGATATTTCTCCTGTGCTGGCTGATCTGCACTGGTTGTTGACAAGCCCCATAATACATTTACGACCTTCTTCATCCCTAATTGACAAATCACTACCTTAGACCATCAGATCAGCTGTTCCTCTTTGTCCCTCCATCACAAATATAGAGGAGATTGGGCTTTTTCTGTTGCTTCTACTATATATTAGGGTATGAGGGGCAGTGGTGGCTTAGTGGTTAGGACCCTGCCCTTGGGAATAGAAGGACGCAATTTCAAGTCCTGGCCCGGGCACCACTGAGGTACCTTTGAGCAAGGTACCATCCCGCTACACTGCTCCCTGGACCCTGTTGATAACTGCCTGCTGCTCCATATGTGATGAATAAAATGCAGAGGTCACATTTCGTTGTGGTACAAGAGTGTGTTCACAATGACAAATAGTCAGTTTATGAAACAATACTGCAACATTTAAATCCATTTTAAAAACCCATTTATTCTCACTCACATTTGATTAATGTATTGATGTTTCATTAACAACTATATTTGATGTAATTTTTACTTCCTGTTTTATTTAATTAGTATGTATTTTTAATTTGTATTTAGTTTGTTGTGCAGAACTTTGGTGCATGGTATGTTGCTTTTTTTAGTGAACTTTTTTAAAATTTGTTCACATTGGGAGATCCCCTTCATAGTTTAAACTGATATTTGTACCTGTTAGGGTAGTTATACCTCATTTATGCTTACAATCAAACATTCTATTGCCATTTGCCAATCAGTTGCGCATTAAAGTCATCACTGATGATGGAAGCTTATTAAGCCAGACTGCAGGAGACACATGGGAAAGTGAAGTGGCTTGACTGTTGACAGAAATATATGCAGCACTTAGAAAACAATGTTGTGTCCCAGAATTGCCTCATTACTCTCACAGATGGTAATCTCAAATGATACATTTTCCAAGGGCTCTTGTGTTTTTTTTTTTTAAACTGATTTGATTGAATGGAGTCCTTGTTCTACTTCTGTGCTTCTGACCTTTGTTAGGCATGCAAGGATTTGGGCCCAGACTTGATGACTATGTCACTAGCAGCATGGCAGTTTTTTTTTTTGTGTTTTTGTTTTTTTACGTCATATTGAGACTGAAGATTGAGACCGTTGATAGAAGCAGTGTTTTTAGACAAGATGTTTTGCATGCCAGTGTGGTACTGAGTATGAATAGCAAATGTGAAATGGGTTGAATGGTTTTACGATGAGGGCATGAACTAATACAGACTTAGAAGAAATGACACTGGCCTTTGACCGTTGTTATCATTGCTGGTATTAAAAGAAAGATACATAGCTTGTACTTGTGCATGGTTAAAATGTTCTATCTTGATATTCTTCGGCTTTCTGTTGATAAGCAATATATCTTATTTCCATGCATTTTTTCTGAAATGGTGTAAATGAGTGACTTTTCAGTAGTAAGAGTTGTAACTGAACAGCATTGATTAAATGTGTTAAGGATTGGACATATTGCATATTTAAAATGTTTACTATCAATCATTATGAGAAAAAGAGAGAAAACGTTAATGAATATGTGTAATATATGGACATATGTGACCCATATGGTGACCCAGGGGTTATGCATGTGTGATCGGAGGGGCAGGTATCACTGAGGTACCCTTGACCAAAGTACTGTCCCGCTACACTGCTCCCAATCACTGCTGATAGCTGCCCACCACTCCACGTGTGGATGGGTTAAATGACGAGGTTACATTTTGGTGTGGTGCACTTTGTTTGATGGAGTGTGTTCACACTTTAACTTCACTTTCACTTTGCAATTCAGTGCATGAAACACTGGTGTACATGTTGCGGCAACCACTTGAATCATCAATGGCCATGGCATTTTCTAAGTAGTCATTTTTCGCTAATTAAGGAACAAATTAGTCATGTCCTCCAAATTCTTATGCAGAGGTCTCATGTGATTTAGAGAGTGGAGAAGACTGGAATAATTACTAAAGATTGTGATACGTTTTCCTATTTCATTTCTCACCTTTTGGAATGATGTTGGTTTCCTCTTAATGCAGTCACCCTGTCTTTCTTTACATGTGCTCGGAGACTTTGTCACTATGTGATTAAAATCTGCTCCCCAGTGCAGTTGGGATTTGTTCATGTTAATGTAAGTCAGGGTTAAATTCATCAGCTTGTGAAATCTGAGCTTTCTGTTTTCTCACTATCCCTCTATATAAAAGAAACTCCATGCCTCTGATGTTGGATAGTGAACGTTCATGTCACAAAGGGCTTATTGATATTTTTTCATCAGAGTAAGGCTAATGATAGGGTGAAGTATAATCCTATTCATTTGTTTGCATGCTGTGACAAAGAATTCAGCCTAATGCTTCATTCATCTTGTTTTGTTCATGGCAAAACTACAAGAACTACGGTAGTGTTCAGAAATGCAGAATTATTGCTCAATAGTTTGGAATCGATTGTTTCAATGTTTCTCCAATATTGTAGCAGATACAATTATGAAATTATTCTAATATGCCAGTCCCGGGCGACTTCACAAATTTTAAATAATAATAGGAAGCTAAAAAAAAATTAGATAAAGAAATGAAGAGCAAAGCTGTTCAGTATATACAGTCATGTGCAAATGTTTGAACACCCCCAGCCCATTTATATGCTTTGTTGATTTTACTAGTAATAGGTACACATTCTCTACAAGAAACACACTTGATTTGGCAATTTAGTAAAATATGAGGAGGCCCCCAAGTGTAATTATTCTATTTATCATATGATAACTTCCTGTTGATCTTAACTAGAATTATTACTATATTGACTTAAATGCCCAATAAAATATCTTATATTATCTAGTTTGTCATATTTAAATCTGCACTGAGCATAAAATGATGAAGATTATTAATGTAACACTACCATAAACTCAGTGGCAAATGTACAAAAGCTCACAGTGCTCGTGAAATGAAAGATTGATTTATTAAACCCTCTGATCGCCTAAACTAGCTGTGTGTGCTCAAGATTCCAGGTTTAAAAGACATTTATTAAGCCATCTACATCTGTTGCTCAGCCATAACATTATAACCACCTGTCTATTGAGTAGGTCCCCTCATGCTGCTGAAACAGCTCTTACTGCACACCTGGAACATACCACAAGACCTGCTGTTTTGGAGATGCTCTGACTCACTGTCATCTAGCCATAACAATAAGGCCTTAAAGTGGCTCATATCCTTATGCTTGGCCATTTTCCTTCTTCCAGCTTATCGATTTCAAAAACCTGCTATCTTATATACTTATATAAAGCTGCTAGTTGCTACATTTAGCAACAAAGATCAACAAATCTCAATGAGCTTCAAGTGTTTATTTGCTCTCAGAACTGAAATCCACTGATCTTATTTAATGTCTTTCTGTCAAATGTGTCTTACCGAAATCGGTTTATAGGTTACTAATTAGCTACGGTAGCTGTAGATCCATGCCCCAAGTGCTCCACTTGCAACAGTCCTCAACACAAGTGCAAGGGCATTTTGAATTTATAAGATCCAGCTAATCTCGACTTGTTTTCAGTTGGACTGAAGTACTCTAAACACATGTCTTAATGCGATCAGAAGCAAAATGAGCAGCAAAATCAATTAGTCATGTATTGGCAGCAGAATTGCATGCTCTCATCTGTCAGGATTCAGCTAAATTACTAGCATATGTTGCAGTGTTTTTTGAAAAATAAGGCATTATTTCTCTCTACAAACGCTAAAAAGCCTTGATTTTGCTTGAGTGATCAGTGATCAGTAGTTCAGAAATAAATGCCAAAGCGTGAGGTCTTCCATAGTGGCCCTATCTGAAGGAGCATTTGCCTTTGTCATTAAAGGAATTGTCTGGGGGAAAATTCAGTTTAATTAGTAAACAGTTAGACAATCTGGAGTTATGGTGTTAATATTATTAACAAACAAGACCTGTCACAAAGATACTCACAGAGGAAGGCTGAGCAAACTACTTTCAGGATTTTACTTTTAACCTCTTTATATTGCACCTTTTTTTATTTTCTAAAGCCAGTCTGGAGACAACCTTAGGGGGCTGAGTCATCAAACATCATATTTAGAATGAAATTATATATTATTGAAAGTCTCTGCCTTTAGATTAGCATGATTTGTGTAATGTAACATTTTAAACAACAAAAACTACTCACAGAGTCTTTCTTGTATGTGTTGTTGAATTCTGCATACTGGACAAACAAGGGCAAAAGCTAATAGCACTAACTAAAAAGCTACGCAGTATTATAATACTAGCAGAACATTTTGTTGCACAGTGACACAATATGTATTTTTTCAGACATCTGTGAAGTTGGAACTGGTCAAAAGGAGCAGGCAGTGCAACACCTTTAAAAATACCATCACAGACTATGTGCAAAGATTTTATTCAGTATCACATCCTGCACTAAATCAAATGAAGCAGGACTCTGGTAAAAGACTTTCTTTACCATTTCATCATTCTTTACTGCAGCCTACAGACCCTTTGTGAGTCTTCTGAACAAAAAGTTGCCTACATACCAACTTGCCTTTCATTAACATAATCAGGACTTAAAGAAGCTCATAGCGGGAAGAAATGTTTCTCCTTTCCTTTCTTTCTTTCTTTCGTTCTTTTTTCTCTTTCTTTCTTTCTTTCTTTCTTTCTTTCTTTCTTTCTTCATCTATGTTTGTTTATTTGTTGATACATTTCTTATTTATTTGCATATATTCATGAATTCTGTAACACTCTTTTTTTGTATTCACCACTGTTGTAGTTACTGTTCAAATAGCAGTAGATAATTACTGATTGGTGCGTTCTGTTAATTGCATTTAAGTTATCCTTGTCCTCATGTTGCTTTAAGGTTCTGTAAAACTTTTCACTGGCTGCTGTTGTTTGCCTACATGGCCTTTGCTAAATTACCTTAGAATTTTTTAATTAAGCCCGTGATGGCTGAAGAATGAACCAGGGCAGACCGGGTGGTATATAAATGGAGGCGGACCTTGGGTTCCTTGATGTAGTTGTACTGAAATTTGCTACTGCCCTCCTTGAAGTTTGCCTGAGGTCTGCTGTGAGTTCATGTGAATTTAAGTAACTTATCTGAATGACCTACTTTTTCCTACATGCTGCAACCCTCTGTTGTTGAAATGCCCTCAACAGTTGAATGGTTTAATATTCTGGGTACCCTGAGATCAGTGCCAAACAGACCTGGCAATGTTGTTTTTTCATATTTTTAATTTGTTTTCCATTAATACCTGCATATTGTGCCACCTCAATATTTATTTATTTATTCATTTTTTTCATTTATTTATTTGTTTACTGGAAAGCACTAAGAAGTACAACCCCATTATACTAAAGTTTTAGTGACGAGAATGTGATGGGGGGCAATACTTCATGCTAAACTGTAATGCAGCCCTTGATTGAGGTTGTTGTTCCACAAACATCCTACATACACACATGGACAAAATTGTTGGTACCCTTCAGTCAATGAAAGAAAAACTCAAAATGGTCACAAAAATAACT
>JBBPDA010114741.1:0-29186 GCA_037974385.1 Arnoldichthys spilopterus
GTGTAAATAGGTTTATAGTTTGGAATGTTTCTGCAAAAACTACAAACCTTTATTCGACATAAAAGGCCATTTAAATGCACCTATTACATTTTATTGAACTAAACTTAATAGGCTGTTGGCTTGAAATTTTATGCACATGCAGGAAACAAGTTTGGAATGAACGAGAAAAAAAGACTTACTGTAATGTAGATTCTTTTTTTTTCAACTTTTTCAACAATACTGAGAATAAAATCAAGAAGGTTCTAATTTCCCAAAATTATACAACATAAATGGTACACCAATCCTGATCAGTTTTCAATCTGAAATGATATTTCTATGACCATATTATGCTCTATACAACTGTATCACACAGGCAGAAATTGACCAAATTCACCCCAAACTGGAAAAGGCTACCAATCAGTCTACTAACATTATATACCTACATTATATATCAAGTAAGAATTCTCTGCATAGGATAAAATGAAATTGGCTCAGTACAGAACCAGAGAATAAACAGTTACCAGGTGTTCTGCGCTTCACCTTCCACATATTCAGATGTACACACAAACCCCTCTCTCTCTCTCTCTCTCTCTCTCTCTCTCTCTCTCTCACACACACACACACACAAACATCAGTCACTACATTCTTCACATTACATACACATACCTCCTAAATGTATATTCATTAAACTGTTTAAGTTCGGACATCATGTTTCTTAAACTGATGCACTGTAAATGGTACAGAGTGCAGTCTAGCAGAGGGAGTGACAGTTCCAAGATGATGACACTACAGATTGTGTATTGTTTAGAAGGTCCCTTTTATCCTTAAACTTCAGGATTTTTAAAATTATAATCTATTCATATTCCAAACCGCTTCTTCCATTCCAGGCCATATGGAAGCTGGAGCCAATCCCAGCTGACTATGGGCCCAAGGCTGGGTACACCCAAGACAGGAGGGCAAACCATCGCACACACACACACACACTGGCATTGCTATACTTGTGAGGTCCTTCCATTGACTTGTGTACTACTGTATTTCAGTAACACTACACCTACACCTAATCCTAACCTTAACCACAGTAAACAAAAGTAAATCTTTGTGCACTTTTAGTTTTTCCTAAAAAACTTGAATATGTGGAGAAATCAACTTGTTCCTTGTGAGGACCATCAGAATGTCCTTACCTCAACAGATTTTCCTAGAATTTCTATTTTTCTCTCTTTCTCTCTCTCTCTCTTTCACACACACAAACACACACTTTTTGAACAGTGGGAGGAAACTGGAGCTTTTTCATTATAATAAAAACTCCATAATATTTTATTAAATTATAACCATTGTATAGCTTACATCTGAGATAATGTACATATCTTAAGTGATTTTCCATTCCACTACCAGAATAGCCACTACATGAGGCAATCATAAAGGGGTTAGAGTAGAGGTCTCCAGCCTTCTTTCTTCTTCTGCTACTTTGAACAAATGAAAATTGTCGAACACTGGTATCACAAATAAGGCACATTCACCTGCACACACGTCAAAAAAACTTGCTTTCACATTGCTAATGGAAATAATGTAAGGCCTGATCCACACGGACGTTCAAATATTGTATAAGTGAACGCGCTCTGAGCGAATTCACAAATTCACAAATTCTAGATTAGGTCATGCCAATAAATACTACAAATGACATTTATAAATGACATCTCTTGCAATAAATATTAAATGACACATGGTGTGGATATTCCTAATTTTTCTGCTTTTTAAAAATATGAGCTGAAAGTTGTATGTACAATAAATATTGTTTCAAAATGGACATTTCACTTCCCACTATACCCAGTCCATATAAGAAAACTCAACTGCAACTGAATTTCTTTTTTTGGTGATGTCACAAAAGATGTCATTTTACACCTATAATTTTCTTCACCCTTTTGTAGTTTTGCTCTGCCTGCTCACTCTGAAGTTAGAAAAGGTTGTTTCAGGCTCCTTCTTGAAAAAAAAGCACAGGACAGCCAATCAGAACAGTTTTAAATTTTGCATAACAGTTTTAAAGATTTTGTTGTCTGATTGTTATAGAATCTAGTGATTTATACAAAGTAATCTCCCTAAGTTAGAGGTTTTACACCCCTTTTTTATAGTAAGGATGTTGATGCCAAAGATGATGTGCTGCCCTCTAGTGCCCCAGAGATAACCATGCAGTTTGAATGATCTCATTTCGAGCAGTGTCCACTCACTTGGGATGATGTTGATCTCTTCTTCTCTGTAGTTTGGCTCCCTGCTTTTCTCTAACTCCAACTGGCATACCTGCAGTGCTGTGGAGGAGTAATGCCCGCTGTATCTCACACCAGTGCCTGGCTTTTACGCCATGAACACCATCTGCTCTATCTACTCTTGAGGCAGGCTCATAGACTGGTACTTTTAAACTGCAGATTCAAATCAGACACTATGGAGAAATAGTATTTAGCATATTTAGTGTACTGTGGTGCTTAAAAGTTTGTGGACCCCCTTAGAACTTTCTATGTTCTATGTAGATTTTTACACAAGTCCTAAAATTAAACAAAGGAGACCGAATTTGACTTGGTCATTAATTGATTGAGGTAAATGATCCAGCCTACATCATGTAGGTTTCAAGAAATATTTTCATTGCATCATTATATGCCCCTTTCTTTTTGTAATTTGACTACAAGTACACAGTATGGATTGCTATGCAATATAGACTGTACAAAGAAACAACATTCCTCCAGGACCATGGTGCTACATGAAACACAGGACCACAAAAATTACACAAATGATAACAAAGTGCATTGTGTGCAGACATGTACAAACATTGCAGGACAGTGCAAAGACAGACAATTACAAATTAAGACAACAACAGAGACCAGTACACAGTTATGGTTTTACCAGGTGCAAAGCAGCAGGTTGTACAAAGGATTCTGTAAATTGGCCATAGGTGTGAATGTGTGTACGAATAGTTTATGTTAAGTCTGTCTATGTATTGCCCTGCAATGGGTTGGCCTCCTTTCCTGAGTGCACCCGCCTTAGGCTCACAGTCAGCTGGGATTGGCTCCAGTTTCCCTGTGACCCTGAAACAGAAGAAGCGGTTTGGAAAATGGATGGATGGATCAATAGTAAAGATATTTACTAGGTATGTGAGTGTGTGTGTGTGTGTGTGTGTGTGTGTGTGTGTTTACAGTCCCTGAGTGTTTAAGAGTCTTATTGCCTGAGTGATAAAACTACTGCACATTCTGGTAGTGAAGGACTGATTGCTTTGGTACCTTCGTCCAGGCGGTAGGAGGGAGAACAGTTTGTGTGAGGGTGTGTCAGGTCATCCACAATGCTGATGCAGCATGTGGTGTAAATGTCCATGATGAAAGGCAGAGAATCCAGTTATCTTTTTCAGCTGACCTCACTATCCACTGCAGGGCCTTGCATATTATGTCCCAAACCAGACAGTAATCCAGCTACTCAAGATGCTCTCTAAGGTTCCTCTTTAAAAGGTGGTGAGGATTGGTGGTAGAAGGTGGGCTTTCTTCAGTCTTCTTTAAAAGTAGAGACGCAGGTGGGTTTTCTTGGCTGTGGAACCGTTAAGGGACTGTGTTAAGGGACCAGATGAGGTTCTCCACCAGGTGGACACCAAGAAATTTGGTACTTTTGATGACCTCAGTGCATGAGTCATCAATGTTTAGTGGAGAGTGTACACTTCTGTGGTTCTCCTGAAGTCTACAGCTATCTCCTTTGCTTTGTGTATGTTTAGAGACAGGTTGTTGACTTTGCACCAGTCTGCACCTCCTACTGGTATGCGGACACATCCGTGAACCTGATGATTTGGTTTAAGCTGTGCATTGCTGCACAGTCATGGGTCAGCAAAGTGAACAACATAGGCTGAGCACACAAAACTGTGGAGCACCTGTGCTCAGTGCGGTGGAGCTGGGGGTGTTGTTCCCAGTCCTGACTGACTGAGGCCTCTGTTTTGTGTTAAATGGTAAACTAAAGCCTATGAACAGCATTCATACATATGTGTCCTTCTTGTTCAGATAAGAGAGGGCCAGATGAAGGGTGGTAGCTCTTGCATCATCCGTTGAATGGTTTCGATGGTATGCAAACTGTAGGGGGTCCAGTGAAGTGGACAACAAGGTCTTGATTTGCCTCATGTTGAGCCTCTCAAAGCACTTCATGAGGATGGGAGTGAGTTAAACGGAATGGTAGTCATTGAGGCATGACACTGGGGACTGCTTTGGCACAGTTCAGTGAGAACATCTGCCAACTGGTCTGCACATTCCGAAGCACCCTGCCGGGAATACTGTCTGGTCCTACAGCAGTTTTCCTCACATCAGCTGTGGTCAGATGCAGTACCTGGTTGTTGGCAGGAGTTGTGGTGTTCCTTGCTGCCACCTCCGCAGTGATCAATTGTATCTGGTTGGGGCGTGCGGTGTGAAAGTGGAGACACTGACATGATGTATCTGGTCACCGATGCTGTGTACTCCTCCAAGTTAGTGTAGTTGCTGGTGGTTGCAGCCTCCCTGAACATGTTCCAGTCAGTGCTTTGAAAACAGTCCTGAAAAGCAGAGAAGGCTCCTGCTGACCAGGTTACCTGCCTCAGAACCGGTTTTGAGCATTTCACAAGTGGTCTGTATGCTGGAATTAGCATAACAGAGAGATGGTCTGAATGGCCCAGGTGGGGCTGGGGCTCCGTTTGGTACAGGGCTGAAATGTTCATGTAAACAAGATCCAGTGTGTTCACCCATCATGTAGCAAAAATCATGTACTTGTTGAATTTAGGGAACACGGTCTTGAGATCTGTGTGTTTAAAGTCATCAGCAACAATAAACAGTCCATCCAGGTGAGCATTCTGTAGCTGCGATTAATTCATGTGGTAAATGAAAAGGACTACATTTAACAGTCATAAACTCCACCAGCAATGAGCAGTATCTGGACAAAAGCACGATTCTGCACTATTCTGTGTTAATGTTAACATAGTAAGGAATTGCTAAAGACCAACACCACTAGGGGTAAAGACCACAAGGTCACTTGCATGCATTTTAGTGCATGAGAGTTGCACTAAAGTATTATTAAATAATCACCATATAGAATTTTTCATGCAGGCCTAAGCAGAACTATTATATTTGTTTTAGTCATATTATTGTATGATCTAGGGGTTGACATTAAAGCAAAATGTAATAACTACAGACAGCAACTACTACAATAAATACATATGCCAAGTGCTTACAATAACTACTAACAGCAACTACAACAATAAATACATATGCCAAGTGCTTACAATAACTACAGACACCAACTACTACAATAAATCCAGATGAAAAGTGCTACAGTAAAACTAAGTGCAAAATTACTATCTGGGGGACATTCAGTTGGTTATTAGGAACCAATAGTTCGTATTTCACCGATAGGCTTATGTGCTGAGGTGGGTGCAGAACAGTTGAGTCTTGAGACGCTTCTTAAATGTGGAGAGAGACTCTGCAGATCTAGTATCACTGGACAGCTCATTCCACCATTAAGGAACAATGAAGGAAAAGAGTGGGTGTGTAGGTCTGAATCAGTGTTTCCATGTAGCCGGGAGCTGATCCACTGATGATCTTGTAGGCGAGCATCAAGGACTTGAACTTGATTCGGGGAACCAATGCATGGAGCGAAGTAGCGGCGTCCGGTGTGCCAGCTTCAACTAGCCGAGCTGCTGCATTCTGAATCCTCTGCAGTGGCTTTATTGAGGCTGCAGGTAGGCCGGCCAGCAGCGAGTTGCAGTAGTCAAGGCAAGACATCACCAGTGCCTGGACTAGTAGGTGCATGGCATATTCTGAAATGTGTGGCCTAATCTTGCAGATATTGTAAAGTGTGAATCTGCATGACATTAAGGTTGATGCAATGAAATGCCTGAAGGTCAGCTGGTCATCGATGATCCCTCCAAGACTCTTTGCAGCTCTGGTCAGAGTGATGACCAATGAGCCAAGCTGGATGGAGATGTTGTGATGTATAGTTGGGCTGGCAGGTAGGTAATTCAGTCTTGGATAGGTTGAGTTGGAGGTGTCTGTGCTTCATTCTGCATGCAATGTCTGTGAGGCATGCTGTGATTCTGGAGGAGATAGTGTCGTCACCTAGTGGGAAAGAGATGTACAATTGATCATCGGCATAACAATGATAAGAAAAGTAGTGTACAGTGAAGTAGTGTACAGTGAAAAGAGGAGGGAGCAGAGCACTGATCTCTGACGAATACCGGCATTAATCAGGAGTGGAGCCGATACTTCACCTCTCCAGGATACCTCGTAGGATCTGTCTGTGAGGTAAGACCTGAACCAGTCGAGTGCCCTTCCTGTAATGCCAAGACTGGAGAGGGTGGAGCGGAGCAGTAGGTGGTTGACTGTGTCGAATGCTGCAGATAAGTCAAGCAGTATGAAAACTGATGACTTATAGGTAGCTCTTGCCATCCGTAGGAAGTTCACCAAAGTAGGGCTGTTTCGGTGGAGGGACCGCTCTTAAAACCAGATTGGTTTTGGTCCAGAAGGTTGTTCTGTAAGAGAAAAGTAGACAGTTGGTTATAAATAACACGTTCAAGAAATTCCAAATGTTATTATAAAGAGGTACTTCCTGAATATCATGTTTAAATAGAGTCAGTGGTATTAGATTTGGATTGAACTTATGGTTGTCAACTAATTAAAATAATGAATTGCAGTTAATTGTAAATAACTGCATTTGCATTATTTGCCTAAATTTATTCATGTAGAAAGCAGAATAAAAAGAAAACAGAAATAAGCTTCATTTTGATATTTTTATTACTTTTAATAACTTCTTTTTCATCATGTAAATGCAATGTTCACATGAATTTAATGCAATGAATACTTACAGTAATAATCAATGTACAATGAGAGGAACAATTGCATGTTCCAATCAATAAGTGTAAATATTACTGTCGGAAGAAAACTTCTTTTCTTCAGAATGGCCAAATGGACTTTTCAGGTGAAGGATAAAAACAATATTAAGTTATATCCTGTAATAATGCTTACCTAGTCTGTTTTTCTTTACTATATCTGCTCATCCATTCAGCATGGAAATTGTTTACAATTTAAAAGTCAGATAGGTTTTTTAAATATTAAAAAAGTAAAAATGACATAAACGGATACAAGGATTTGTTCCAACAGCGAAGAATGTATACAGACAATAGTTCAAGCTTTTCAGTAATTGTACTTACTCTCATTCTTGTTCAAACAGCTTATACATTTTTAAAGGCTTCTTTGCCGATTTATCCATGGGTCTCGTGTGAGCGCTGTCCAGCACTGTCTGCCAAAGGTATTGCTTTAAAAAGACACTTAAAAGCTTTAACTGAGCAAGACCTCTTTAGTTATGAAGAAACATGTTTTGTAACCTTTCTGTGTGCACTGTGTTGCTTTAGTCCTTTTGTTGATGTGGGATTATATGTTTTAAATGCAATTTAGTTTAATCTGAAGCCTTGTTAGCATCTGGTTTGACTTGGTGTAGCTCTTCATATGTAACTTAAAACAACTATGTAAAAAGTTTATTGAAATACTGAGGAGGGAACCAGCATCTGGTGCAGAGAGTTCCTTTAAAAAAACAGACTGTTTGCTTTTCATCAGCTTCAATAAAATGTGGCATGTTTGAAGTACGTTTGCTTAAGGGCGATGATCTCTCATCCAAACATTTTTACTAGGTATGTGTGTATGCCCACAGGTATTGGTCTGGAAGAGAAAATTCTCATGCCACAAGTTTCCAATTTTACTCCTTGTTTATGACCTGCTGCATTTGCTGTCCTGGGCTGCATTTAGTGTTGTGGCTTTGAAGAATCAATGTTTTAAAAGTGTGCCATGAACCCTCTGTTGGGGCTTCTGCTGTTGTTGCACTCTATCTTCACAAGAGGGCAGCAAGTAGAGCTATTTTTGTGAGGCTGGGTGTTTTGTTTTATAAAAAAAAAACAGAAAACAGTTGATTGCAGCAATTGGTTTGGGCTTATTTGAAAAGGACAAAATTTATATTGATATGCCTTGAAAAAATGCAGCACTCTTATTCAAATGTGTATGTAAGTAACTACCTACTGTTTGCATGGGTTTCCTCCAGGTGCTCCAGTTTCCTCCTGCTGTCCAAAGGCTTGAAATAGGTTGATTGGACACGCTAAATTGACCATAGGTGTGAAAGTAAGTGTGTGTGAATGGTTGTCTGTCTCTGTGTTGCACTGTAATGGGTTGGCCTCCTGTCCTGGGTGTGTGATGCCTTGGGCCCATTGTCAGCTGGGATTGGCTCCAGCTTCCCCGTGACCCAAAATGGCCAAACTAGTTTAGAAAATGGATGGATGGATGAAAGAACTTTTCAGTTCCAGCTTAAATTGTACAGTTTTGATGATCTGGTGCCCACACTTTTAGGGTTGAACAGAGAAGCCTAATTTCTTCTTCTTCAACTCAAAGTCATCACATTTCACGTCTGTACAAGTGGTTTTAAAGCTGGAGGACAGTTTTGTTGGCCACAGTCAGCTCTAGCACATACTTGCATAAAGACATTTTGCTAAAACCACTTTATAGCAAAATATGCATGATGCTTCTCTTCTGTCTGAGATGTTCTGTTTGTTGCCTGATGTGTATGTGTTGAGGAGTGTGTGTTTACAACTACGCTATAAGGGATAATTTTGTATTTTACACATCTGAATCCTGCTGTTTAAATTGTTTAAACAGTTAATAGCTGTTGTGGATGATGAACTTATTTATTCATTATTTGAGTGTGTTTTAGGTGACTAACTGGCCATCATGAGCAACGTGCTTTCATATATTCATATATAAATCAACTATCTTTTTAAGAATTAAACAAAGTATTGGATCTGTATTAACAGGTATCCAAAGCTGTGGTATTGTATCAGAAGTGAAGGGATATCAGGACATCTCTAGTCAGCAGTGTTACTAGTGTTGTGCTAATTTGAGACTCTGAACTTTACAGGGAGGGTGGTAGCAGTGGTTCTAAAGCAGTTAGGCTGGCAGAACTGGTGCTTCAGGACAAATCCTCCCCTCTATCTGGCTTTGGTCTTCTACTATGTGATTCTCTTGATTACCTCCTCTCCATCCAGGGCTGCTTCCTTACCCACTTTGCCTACCTAGAGCCTACTGTGCTGTCTTCCGGTACCTTGGTCGTAAACCTTGGATTCCAGTGGGCGGTGGTGGCCCAGTTGTTAGGACACTGCCTTTGGGACCTGAAGGTCGTAGGTTTGAGTCCCAGCCTGGGCACTACTGAGGTACCCTTGAGCAAGGTACCGTCTCACTACACTGCTCCCCGGGAGCCGTTGGTGGCTGCCCGCTTGTGCACGTGTGATGGGTTAAATGTAGAGGTCACATTCCGTTGTGGTGCTTGAGTGTCTTCACAATGACAAAGAGTCACTTTCACTTTTACTTCACTTCCTCTTAGCTGCTCCCTGAAATCTCTGGCCCCTTGCTGCCTGAAGACTGGCCCTTTCTGCCACTTATTAGCCTTTATGAGAGGACAGGAGCATCTGAGGGCAGCAGTCTGCAGGTGAACTCTCTCCCTGGCAGCTCTTTGCAGGTGGTCATTAACTGCCTACAGTGGCTGCTGCTTTTAGAGAACTGGAGAGAGCAATTGCAGAAGCCTGTGCCCCCAGTGGCTACACTAGCCTGTCTCTTCTGCATCTTCCTGTGCAGGTGCTGACCTGGATGCTTTTCTGTTGAGCATACTTTATTGAAAATAATTATATACATTCCAAGATCAATGCATTTGAATCCCAAGCATCATATCAGTGCATTTTTACATCTATGAATGCTGTGCACATTGGCTTGATTTTAGTCTGCATGCCTGACCCTGTTCTGTCACCAGTGAACAACAACTTGTCAGAAAGCAAGTCCAGGTGAGAATGATGGAAAGAAAAGCGTTTGAATGCTCACAGACATGACATTCAGTCAGTCATGATGAATTGCTCATTTGACAGCCTGAAGGAAGGTGAGGTAATCGATTATTTTTATATCGTCTTTCACAGGAAATCTGAGCTGTCTTCAAGGGCTTGAAACTGATGGAAGGGTGGTGTCCAAAAAAAAATGGTATGAACTACACACGTCATCAGTAGGTGCATGCTAGGCTGTAATACATCATGATGAATTGAGTGGTATCGTTTGATGTCTACTGAAATGTGAATTTGACGCATTACCTCCGTGCACTTTTCGCTGTGTTCGAAGTCGTTTGAGTTATGACAGAATGAGAAATTGGTCTTTTTCTCTTTTCCTGTAGGAGGTGGAGGTTACTAGCCGGAGCCTGCTGAGAAAGACTTATTACCTGACAGATGAGGTGCAACTCTCTCTCTCTCTCTCTCTCTCTCTCTCTCTCTTTTTTTTCTCTTTCTCTCTGTCTCTCTTTCTCTCTCTCTCTCTCTCTCTCTCTCTCTCTCTCTCTCTCTCTCTATCTATTTCTCTCTCTCTCTCTCTTTCTCTCTCTTTCTCTCTCTTTCTCTCTCTCTCTCTCTCTCTCTCTATTTCTTTCTCTCTCTCTTCCTCTCTCTCTCTCTTTCTCTCTCTATCTTTTACTCTCTCTCTTTTTCTCTCTCTCTCTATTTTTCTCTCTTTCTCTCTATCTTTTTCTCTCTTTCTCTCTCTCTCTCTCTCTCTCTCTCTTTCTCTCTCTCTCTCTCCCTCTCTCTCTCTCACACACACACTTACACTCACTCTCTTTCTGCCTCTGCCTCTAACATTGCATTCTCTCCTTATCCAGGTGTTAAGAAGCCACCTGCTGCTGTACTGCCTGCCCCAGCAGCACAGTCAGCTGGATTTAAGCACTTACGAGCAGCTGCCACCCATCCGTGTGTGCAGACTCCACAGCATACCGGAAGAAAGCCATGATAGAGAGAGGTAAACCTGGACAATCAGAAACAGCGTGCCTATGGCCAGAGTTGTCCACAGTCTTTTAAAGGTTTTTACTTACCAGAATATTACTGCCAGTAGATCTGAGAGCGAGCAGGAAAGTAAGGCATGAGAAGATCAGTTAGGTAGGAAGAAAACTTGTGTACTTCAACAAAATTCAGGGTGGTCCACTATCAAAAGTTACACAACCTACTGACTGTTTTGCACTGGAAAAGATCCCTGTTTAAAATGAAAAATAGTCACATTTCCAAAAGAGTAACCAAGACATGATAATGTTCCAGATGTGATTGATAAAGCTCTGAAGAGAAAATTTGCTTTTTTTCTGCTAATACCAAAATGAGATAAAGCGACATGGTCATGCCTTCCTTTTCCCACTAGTATTTAATACATAATTATTGAGAAATAAGAAAAAAAAGTTTCACTCAAATTGCTGCTACACAGTGCTGGCTAGACCTTGAAAATAAATGTTTGGAAAATGCCCATAGGCCATTCCACACAAATGGAGTGGTAAATAGTCTGTAAAAGTAAAAAAAAACAAAACACACACAATGAAGCCACACATACCATATAATGTTAGCCCACAATCAAAGATTTGTAAATTTATTTTTGTTCTTAACTAGTAGTTTGTATTGATTTAGAAGAAGTTTAGCACTTTAAAAAGCTAAGATTTAATTCATGTTGGGAGTGAGGATAGCATTTAGGATAGAAGTTTTTTTAAGTGTAAAATACAGGCCACTTATTTAGAACCTTTGGATTTTATATCACATTTGAACCTTAAATGTAACTCTGAAACTTGGGGAAAACATGCTGATGACTTTTTTTTCCAGAGGATTTAATGATTTTGAGCCTTATCAGCCACTTTGCTTCAAAAGTCTTCCCCAATGCTTTATCAGCATAGTCACTGTCGTTTTTTTGAGAGCCAGTGTCTTGGTTTTGGGTTTGTATGCCCCTAAACCCTAAATGTGTTCCTATTTATCAGCAGCTGAGGAGGTACAAGCTGAGTGAATGATGGCATGTTTTCCAGGCCATTTCCGTTTAGTTGCCGATACATTTGCATTTAAACAACACTGTGGTTTTTCCATATAATGTTCTTCAACTTGATGTCCTATGGGTTCCTACATTGGCTTGCTTGCCAAAAAGAGTTTTAACAGAAGGAGAAAATGAACGTGACCATTTTTCTTGGCCTCCCCAGGAATGCTGATTGCATGCTAGCCAGCAAAAGAACACAATAAGCCTGTGAGAGACGTTAATGCTAGTCACACTGTTCAGCTGACATCTGTTCTACATTGTCTCTCAGGTAGGGGGCACAGAGTTTCCCTCTGGGTTTTTGTGAACTATGAGATCTCTCCAGTAGAGTAAATCCCCACAAAACCAGCATCTTCCTTTTTGTTCATTATCCAAAATCATTTGTGACTTTCAGTTGAGGGTTTAATGGGCCGCTAAATTCTTGATTCAGTTTGTAAATCAACTTCTGGGCCTGCTTAGAGCAAAAAAAAAAAAAAAAGCTATTACAAGCCTAATTGAAGTCAAATGCTGCTTGCTACAAACTAGTGTGAAATTGATTTTTTAGACTTGTCCCCAGTATGTTGTCTTTCAGAGTCAAGAGTAACTATTTTGCTTGATAAGACATGTAGAAAATCTATGGAACTGATCAAGTCTTTGATTGCACCAAATTTTATCATGTTCTGGTGAACAGCAGCACATGCTGCACTTAAGTGCTCCCATCTGCTTCGGATTTCTCCTTAAAGGACAGTGATTCTAAAGAGATGTGCCCTAGGCCATGAGGTACTTTGACCTAAAGAGGTCCACCATGTCTGCCATTTCACACATTGTGGAGTTTGCATAATGTCCGCCAACTCTGTGGACTTGCATGTTGTTCACCGCTTGATATTATCTGCCAAAGCAAAGATGCTACCTTCATATTATTACTTGACATAATGTTTCCTTGAGAGTATCCAGCAGAAAAAAAAACAATAACTAGGGGACAATTATTCATTTTTTTGAAAACTTGAACCCATTTCCATGAAGATTTTTATTCTTCACTACTTTGAAGCATAGCATTGAAATCAGCTTATGAATTCTAAAATGTGATAGGACATATTGTGTTTGTCACAGAAGAAAAAACAATCAGTCAACTACAGTCAATTAGGTTGGAAACCACTTGGGAGATCTACTACTGACACAAAGTAATAGCTAGTTAAAATGCAGAATTATCATAACTGACTAAAGTAATGCAAAGGCAGTGGATTCACACTGAACCTGGTTCCGAGTGAACCAAAGTTAGGAGTGCAGTCAAGAGGAAACAGTAGTCATCCAGCAGTTTCACATTTAAGGCAGTGTTGTGCAATCAGAGTAAAATTAACCTGGCCTTCAGCATTATATATTTAACACCAACCTGAATTAACACTTTGGTCTAAAGTTAATTTAAATAAAATTAAAATCAAATGAAATACAGTCAGTAGCCATGCTCAATTCAGCAATTTCAACAGACATTTTATTCTACAGGTTCTACAGGCCAGTCAATGCATTAGTGTCTACATTTTACCTCGAGTATTGGATTTGTGAACATTTTTGACCTCTGTAAATAATAATCATAACAACAACAACAGCAACAACATCAGTTTATTTCAGGCCTGCACACATCTTGAGCCCAGACCATTAAACTCAACTTCATTTAGACAGATCCCACCAGGCCACTTCAGAATCTGTGCAAACAATCAAAGTGGAAGCCCCATCAAGTGCGAAGATAATCAGCTTATGATGAATACAGGAAACCAAAGTTTTTTCTCAAACTTTTCTCATTAAACTCTTCGGTGAACAGTGAAACCTTTTTTTTTTGTTCTCAGTCAAGCCAACAGTTTGCTGAACTCTCAATATACACATTAAAAACTGAATTCTAACTGTAGTGCCAGCAACTGTGGAAATGTATTAACAATAAATAAGATGAAGATGAAAACCACTGGCTTGGAGTGCTTATTAATTATGAAGGCTTGTGAATGCTCAAATATTCACCAAGTTTTAATTGGCATGAACAAAATTCTGCTGCAAAAGCCTTATCATATTCCTGCAACATGCATATTCAGTGCTATTCCATACCACATGACTAGCAACATGTGAGGACTTTGTACCTTCTCTATCTTCTTGATAACCCGGTTATCCGAGCAGGATGTACGATTTCATCTTCAATCACATTGCTTGGCTTGTTTTCAGCAGAGAGCTTTATATGTTTCTCAGTATTTCTTTGTAACTCCTTAGATGATCTAATTATGTAGCCCTTCCTGCCTGTATTTGTTTGAGGGGAAGGTGCATGGCTGGGGCTCTTTAAATTCTCAACAACATTATTTTATGAATGCATATGTGTTCTGCTCTTTTTGGGGACCAAATGTCCAAGGTATTATTGAACACTGGAAATGCTGATGGTGAGGATTTGCTTAACTTTTTCCTTCATGTGTAGTCAAAGGAAATACCTAACAAAGACAGAAATATAAGCTTGTCTGTGTTTGTGTGAGTAACAAAGTCAAGACTTTGAAAGTGGTTTGTGATTAAGCCCCAGTATTCTTGGCCAGTGACCCTGGAGGTATTTGGATGCTTCTCTCTGGGTGCTGCAGATGCAAACACCAGATGCTTGAACAGTTCAGAGTGGCGACAATATGTGTGACTGGAGCGTCCCTTCTGACATCTTTCAGAAATTTTTTAAACCTTTTTTGTCATCTTTTTGTAGTTCCCTTGCTCCCATTTTCCTCATTTTTTCCTTACACTTATGGCTTGATTAACCTAATGTATAACCAAGTTTTATAGATTTAGTTTTTTTCAGAAAGGTCAAGTTCAATCCTATCCTACAAGCATTAACATCAGATTATGTAAATTATTTTAATCGTGGTTTTAAGGAATAGCATCACATTTTTTGTGCCTGACCATGTGGCCTCTGTAATGTAATTCCTTTTGTGAGCAGCTGGAGGAGCTGTGCCCTGTACTTGAACAGCAGTAGTGCTAAGAAATGAAGAGGCGGATTTAAGTGGACTAAATTGGTGTCACCAGGTCGTAATGTCATTAGCTAGAGTAGTAATTTTGTGTGACTTATTATATTATGAAGGACATGGTGATCTGGAGACTTCTTGGTCTGCTGACAATACCCACATTGAATTTGAGACATTTTGAATTGAAACATTGCAAGTATAGGAGAGCAAAAACAACTATGAGAGAAAAGCTTGTCTGCTTTCAGCAAACCTCTAGAACAACCATTTACCACTAGTCAGCTTCCTATGTTCTGACAACTGTGACATTACAGAATTCTCTGAATGTAGAACAAAAGGCAAGCATAAATTTTTCTCTCCTCTTCTGTCCATTAAGATCTTGTCCAAATGTCTCTTCTTTGTGTGTGAAAAGTGTGCTTGCTCTAACTGGGCCAAAAAACGATTCAACAAGGAATCTTGAGGGTCAAGCTGTCTGGTCACGCTAACAGCAAGAGAAGAAAGAATGAGTCAGAGAGAAGCTGTTCTTTCCTGGTGACTGGCTATTAGGATGCTTGCTGCTAGAGGTGTATTGACTCCCTTATCCGCTTCAGAGGTGTCTAAAGACATAATCAGATCAATTCTGGCTGCAAAGTCCTTTTACCAGCTTTTTTTTTACTGATTGATTGTATTTTATCAAGTGTCTACATTAAGTGACCTTCGAACTTGTTGATGTAATAAAACCAGTCAACAGCCTCTTTTGTTTCAAAAACACATACACAATGCTTCAAGCATATTATTGCACATAGGGGATTTTAGTCTTTTTTGGTCTTGTTAGCATGGCCATGTTGAAACTGCTCTTTCTCTGAGATGATTGATGGTGTGTGTCTTGGCCTGGATGTTGATGAGGCCTTAATGAACTGCACATGGATTTGTTAGTTTTACTGATCAGCAGTTCTGAGTCTTGTTTTGTTTCTTTTCTTTTCTTTTTTTCATTTTTATCCAGTCCTATTTAGCTGCATTTTTAAATTAAATAGTAGAAAATATAATTCATACAGGCCTAGCTTGTGGAATGGAATCACACAACATATTTTGCTTAATTGTCTGTCTTTATATGTGCTTTTTTGTGTTGAGTATTCTTTCAACAATGGCTGCACAGGCTTCTGCTTCTGTTATGATGCACTGATTTATTTGTTCAGTCTAAAAAACAAATAAATCATTTGAGAGTGTTCAGTGCAGGTTCACACAACTCTAAGCCATAAAGATGTGACTGTAAGTCTGAGAGTAGGTCAGAGCATTCATTTCAGACAGGAAAGAATATGTTCTAAGAGCAGGGAAGTCATTTTTATCTAGTCTAGTGAACTGAATGTGTAGGAAATGTAACTGTCCTATCTTGACAAGTATTCAGTATTCTTCTAAATATCCATGCTAAAGAAATAGTTTTGTGACTATATATGCTGCTTACATTGTCCCTGTTGAGACAAAATACAATTTTGTATATCCATTTTCAGTTTGTTTTTGTTATTAATTTGAAGCTTTTAATTATTTTTTAATTGAACATGATAATTTCATGGGGAAGGGGCAAATAAAACTTTAAAATTACTTGAAAATATGTTTTGTTACAGTACCTTTGTTAAAGTTTTTTTCCTTCTGTAAAATTAGCATTTTGTAGAAAGCAAAATGATATGCTATTTCTGTTACAGACGTCATTACTCCAGAAGTAGAGTTTGCATATACTGTAAGAGGCTTTAAATATGTAAACATTAAACATTTTTAACAATATGTAACGCACAGTAATATGTCTATTAATGCTGAACAGTAGGTTAGACTATATGTCTGCAGTGTTGGTGTATGACTACCTGGTTTCTCATTTGTTTCATTCCTGGCAGTTCAATTGCCATAGGCAATCATTTAATAAACTGATACATTTGGGAAAGAAGGTTTTTCCCAAAATAAGTTTGAAATTTGTTGCTAGGTGCTTAGTGGTTTGTTGTTTATGAGCAGTTAACAGCTCAGAAGGAGAGGTATAAGCAAAACAAATGGTTTGTCATGTGAAAGCAGCCCAAGAATTACAAAATACTTTGTTGGCATTCCTGTTCCTCTTTAAACAAGCAGAAACACACTGAGCTCATTTAGTGCACCCATGCACACACCACGTGTCTGTGGTGTAGATTTAAATTATTTTTAAGATTTAAGAATTATTTACATACAGACACACACAACTTGTACTTTTAGGTTTGTGTCCCTGTTCCAGAATTTGCAGTGAGCTTTGCTATGGTTTGCTTTATGCAGCATTTTTCATGGCTTAATTTCTGAACCACCCTCCCTCCCACTCCTTTCTATAATTAATTTTTATATACATATTTTTACCACAGATCTTTTTTTCCACACTGCTTTCTAATAGTTCTACACAAGGACAATGTATCAACACTTTCTAATAAATTTCTGATGACTAAGTGGAGAACATGTACTATTGAGTTTTGGTTCAAATTAGCCTATAAAACATATGTGGTTTAAAAAAATACCAAACCAGCCCCCCGGTCAGTTAGGGGTAGGTGGAATATACTCTTTAGCATCTTAATTGTGACTTTACTTTGTGATCAGTTAAAAAAAAACAACTCAGGATTGGAAGTATAAATCTGCCTATCCATATTTTAGTGCAATTTTGACCAATTTGAAATTTATGATCAGTTTTACAGGATAAAAATCCTCAATGTGGCTGATGGGAGTGGCAACTTTATTTACCCACCAAAAAGAAAGCAGAAACCTTTAATTTAGCCGTTAATACATTTAGCTCAACCTTTTTCTGTCATTCCACATGTTTTAATGAGTCATACAACTGATGTAAGGTGATTTCTTTACATTAAAAGAGCACAATTAAAGGTCTCTTAGAGTGCCTCCATACTTAAACAATTAATTTCCCTACAGATTAGGTATGCCTGAAGCTCACCTACATGTAGTGAATATGAAAATGGTGAAATTTAGCTGTTTGTGGACACATTTAGTATGAAAGAACACTTTTGTTGGCAGACTCTTTACTTTTGCCTGGAAGCACTAATTCAAAAAAGATTAGATTTTTCTCTTTCCATCAAACCTTTCTCATATTCCTCCTATCAGATTCACCCCACCCACTTCCAGAGTGAAAATGTATCAGATCCAGACATCTTTGTGAACCTTAGACAGCTGGAATCACTACTGTAAGAACAGCAATTAAAGGAACCATTCTAAAGGCCACTGCTTACATAAGAGCAAGTATGTGACATTTAGGAAGGAAGTCACAAAGTCGAGCCCCACTGATAGAGTAGCTCCTTGACCACTTCATCTGTAACGTCAGTGGACAGGCACAACCAGTAGATGCAAAGGTCTCCCTCCATTTTACACTAATTTGCAAAGACACTGTTTCAAAACAGCCCTGCCCTATTTAACCCTTATCTCTGAGTTTACTGATGAACTCTACTTGACTTTTTTAAAGTTAATATTTCATTCTGGGACTTTTGTTGGTACTTGAGAGTGGTGAAAAAAAAACAATACATGAAGTATTTAAGTAAGTAAATGTTAATGAAAACGGTTCAGATGTGTTGCTTAAGGGTTTGATCCAGAAATGTATCACCAGAGATACCTAGTGGCTTACTCAAGCACTAGCCCATGTATTTGTTTTGATTTATTGGGGTCCTTCAATCGGAAAGATCATACTGTACGTGACACATAACGTGTCATTATATAACTACGGCCAATGACAATTCGCTTTTTGGTCTACGTCACAAGCCCGGCATGGAGCCAGTCTCATCAATGGATCTTTCATAGTTTAGTGCAGACCAGCTCAGTCCCTTTGGTGCTAGCTGACGCACACACACAGCCCGCTGTGTGATCTGCACCCAGAGCAGGAAATCAAAAGTAATGAGCTAGTCATAGTAAAAGCATGGAGCTCTCTGGAATCCAAATGTGTTGGAAGGAGAGGATTATTGAGTGCTTGCTCTCTCTCCCTCTGTATGTGTGAGTGTGTGTGTGTGTGTGTGCATGCACAGTTTGAAGCATTTATATTATTTATCAACTAGCTATAAAGAATGTGTTGCTTTTTAACTCTGGCCTACAGAGACATTTGAAGGTTTCAGCTTGAAAGTGAGCTGATTGTCAGATTATCTCTTCACAGTGTGGCAGCAAAGCAAATAAGGAAGATAGACTGAACCCTTTAAGCCCTCTGGAATTCAGCAGTGGGAGTGGTGGGAGTGGGTAGGTTGACCTCAAGGTCATGCAGAATGTGCTGAACTGTAATGTAGTGCATTGAGAGGACTTTATTATTCTGTGAACACGTTTTTCATATAGTCGTAAAGAAGATTCAGAGTTCAGTGGTGTTGATGGAAACGTGGACTGAAATAGGCAGCCTGTCTGAACAACTTTGCATGAACAGTCACTGCATTGTACTGATTGATTAGATGCTATGTTCACTTTAAAGGTTTTTATTCTGCAGGACCACTAACCTTCATGTCCTCTGCTAATTCCATCCATTTCACTGCGTTAAGGCATATTAACTGGTGAGCAATTACATTCTGCCAATGAGCACTGGCTCAGTGATGCAAGGCTGATGCAAGTTTCGTGCTGTGTGGATGCTTTGATCTTCAAAATATTTACATACCATACAGCAGTGAAGGAACATGTTGAGTTCTATATAACGGCTCAGAGAGGTATATAAATAAACAATAGTAAAAAAAATTCTAAATCAGTCAGTCTTGGTTATATTGCTCCCCTGAAAGAACCAATTGTCCATGCTCAACAAATGATGGATGAGAGTGGAGTACATTTGTGAGCCATCCCACATGTCACAGAGTACGTTTTAAGAGTAAACTGCACTTAGGAGTAATTTCAGTGAAAGCCCTCGCCAGGTTCACATAAATGGCCCTTCCCCCTTCATCCACACACATGCAGCTTGCTGAACGCCAAAAGACCAGTCCTGCTCAGCCACATAACAGCTTCCGCCTCTCTTGCTAACACCTTGAACCCTTTCCTCTGGAGTCCTCCTGGTAGTATTTACCGTTACAACCCCCATCAAGTCAGCGAATACTTAGCAATCGTTTTGTGATGAGAGGCTGTTAACTGGATAATTGTTCAACATTTTTCCCTCGGTGTCCCTCATCTGCCTATTAGGTCATGCCTTCAGGCGGAAGGTTAATGCAAGCTAATGAATAGGAAAAATTGTATCTCATGTGGGGTGGAGAAACAGCAAAGAGGGTTCTCAGTTCATCGGATGTTCCCCTAGGCAACCAACATCGATCCTAACACATGGGGTAATGCTGATCAGGGAGGCTGCTGGCAAGATCACGCTTTTGGTGTTAGTGAACTGAGGCTCCCAATTAGTGGCTCTGCCTGGTCGCTTTCAACCTGACCTCCAGAAAGTCTGGGCTAATCAGAGCAGACTGAGCCTGCACAAACCCCTCTACCTCTACGGGAGCAAGCTTCTGGCTCGACTGGGAGTTATGGAGGTTTCACAGTTTAATTTTTTTGCTGTCAAATTGAACATTTTTTGATTACTTTAAAATATTAAATGTTTTAAAAAATATATGCAATTAATGCAGCTGGGTTTTGTTGTAACGTATACGCCCCTTATGTTTCACTTGTCCATGTTTTGGTTGTCTAGCAACGTGTATCTTTCCTCATGTTCGTGTTTGCCCCGCCTCCTACCTGATCCTGGTTTCTAGTTCCCCTCCTTGCTCCAGGTGTCTTGTGTTTATGTTGATTATTTAAACCCCTGTGTTTCGTGTCTCGTCACGGTTTGTTAACGTCATTCCTTGTTACTGTGGTTCTCTTCTCGTTCTAGTTCCCGTTTGTTTTTCGAGTTTTTGAATCCTTCATTGCTCATTAACCTTCCTCTTTAAATCACCCAATATATATGACATTTGTTTATTTCTCGTGGTGGATCCATCCATCTTGGCTATCCATCTTGGATAAGGACTAGGCTGGAGTTTTAGGTGTAAAATTTTACCTTATAAAGTTACCTGATAGATCTTTGGAGAAAACAAAATTAATCTTCACAGTTTGCAAAGCCTAGTTTAATTACCACAGATGTAATTCATCTTGGACATATCACCTCAAAGCAAAAAAACCTACATTAGAAGAATGTGGTACTTGTAGCCGAATAACGAAACCTTTAAGTGAGAAGGTAACTAATGTTTTTTTTTATTTGGATAGATAACAACTTCAACCCAGTTAACATAGTAGAAGACGATGGACTCTAGGAGGTCTAAGCTAAGTTGCTTCTATGGATTGAAAAACATTCAGCATTCTCAAGGTTCAGCAGAATTGTTCCTTCATCTTTTTCATATTTGCATGGACTGTTGTTGACTGTTTTGAAATTAAATTTTCAAATTTATTTGTTCCTTATTTATATTTTTGCATATTAGAAATGATATTTCTTTTAAGCTAATATGTGGATTTTGATAACTTGGTTTTGTTTTTGTTTCAGAAAAATACTTTTTGAGCTGACAGTCAATTTTGATTACCTTGATTTTATTGAAAATCTGCAATTCACAGCAGAAAATCTGAAAAGAAAACTTACATACCACAAAGTTGACCTAATATTGACCAAATTTGGCACAGATGATCTTTAGATCAAGCCTAATTTATTTTGTTAATGTTTTTTTGAGGCATTTGCAAAATAAGTGTAAATGTGCATAATAAAATGTGAATGGTCACCGATGAGGACCCTTCATGGCCTTCTAGAATTCTAGGTTGGAAACAAAAAGATTATGATTTTGAAATGTCTAACTGAGAACTTGGAATAACTTGTTTAAGTTTCATTCAGTTTTTAGGAACTGAAAACAGTGGCCGCAGTTTTATGCCAGGGTTGTCACTGCAAAATTCATCATTCATTATGGATGGAGATGAGCTGGAGCCCATCCCAGCTGACTATGGGCTCAAGGCAGGGTACACCCTGGACAGGAGGCCAACCAAGTACATGGCAATATAGAAACAGAGAACTATTCACACACATTCACACCTATGAACAATTTAGAGCATCCAATCCACGCATGCCTTTGGACAGTGGGAGGAACCCAGAGCACCTGGAGGAAACGGAAAAAGGAGAGCTTGCAAACTCTGCAAAGAAAGACACTCGTGGTCTACCTGGGGTTTGAACCAGGGACCTTCTTGGTGTGAGGTGACAGTGATAACCCCTGCAAAATTGTTACAAAGAACATATTTTATAGATGGTTACCAGATTAAAATAAAACATGACATGCCATTAAAACAATGTTTAACAAAAAATCCTATGGTCTCTTTAAATTCTAACCATATATCAGTTAAAACATTTTCATGAACAAAGATGTAAAGGCAGACCAGCATAGGTTACTTCTTATTCACAAATACACAAACAATTCACAACAGTTAAACCACCTGCAACAATTTTTCCAGTGTGACAGGACATATTTTCCTGCTGAAAGTGGTCGCTGTTATTTGGAAATACTGTTTTGATAAAGTGTTCTTGGTCTGTAACAATGTTTAGGATGGTGTTACATGTCACAGTAACTTCAACATGAATGAACCCAAGGTTTTCTTGCAGAACATTTCCCAGATCTTCACACTTTCTCTTTTAGATTGCCTTATTCTAATAGTGCATGCAGATGCACAAGCACCTGGCTGTCCATATGATGTTATGGAATATACGATTTGTTAAACCAGGCCATCATCTTGGATTGCTCCATTGTCCAGTTCTGATGCTCTCCTGCCCATTGTAGGCACTTTTGGCAGTATATAGGGGTTACCACAGGCTCTCTGACAGGTCTGTCAGATGGAGCAGGCTCTGATGCACTGTTCTGACACCTTCTATCATAACCAGAATTAATGTTTTCAATGGTTTTTGCTACAGTACCTCTTCTGTATGACTGGGTCTGATAAACTTCGTATAGCCTTGGTGTATGCATGTATCAGCTGAAGGTTTTGAATTTGCACTTTTCACTTGTTTCACTTTGAGTTTGAATTTGAACTTTAAATGAAATAATTCAACAAAATTGAAAAATAAGCATTCTATGTGTTATTTGCACCAAAGTGGGCATAAGAGGGTTAGGAAAAGCTTAAATCTTGTTGGCCAGTTTTCTTAATGCTAATACCTATTTCAAAATCATAATCACAATCAGAAAACGTAAATGATCCCAGAGGAAATTGCTGCAAAGAAAAACACTTTTCCTGCATTAATATGACCTAAAGCATGAAGTGAAGTGACTATTTGTCATTGTGAACACACTCAAGCACCACTACAAAATGTGACCTATGCCTTTAACCCATCACACATATAGCAGCTATCAACAGTGCCTGGGGAGCAGTAAAGCGGGACGGTACCTTCAGGTTCCAGGGCAATGTCCTAATGTCCTATGCCATGACTGCCTATCATAGAAGCATGGTCCTAAAACCCAAATAGTTTGTGTGATTTAATCAAGTTCTCTTTATTATATTTTAGGGCTTGTTGGAAATCTGATCATGTTTTAGGTCTTAGTTTTTTGCAGAAATATAGAAAATTCTAAAGATTCCACAAACTTTCAAGCACCACTGTATTTATAAGAATAGGCTTCAAGTTTATTCATGTTGTTATCCAAATGATTCCTTATCTAATTATAATGGGTCTTCATTGGTTCTTTTTTTAAATGGAAATTCAGGGGTAAAGTTACAGTAGACTGAGATGAAGGAACTATGTAACCCAGAAGAACCAAGTATGTTTATTCAGGTGCTGAAGCTCATCCACTCAAAGAGCAGTACCGGGCCAATAAGCTTCTTCCTGTCATCATCACTGTTGTCTGATCTTCCTCCTGTGAGCTTCATGGGCTGAGTGCTCTGACAGCACATAATGGAAGTGTTGTGGTCTTTGAGGAGTCAAAGCAATGGGGCATGCTGCAGTGACATGAAAGTTTTCTCATTTTACTCTTTCAATTTCCAGGTGCTGGTTGGAGACATTTTATTACCTGCTATTTATGTGTGTAACAATTGATGTTCCTGTTCTGCAGTGTCCCGTGATGCCTCTTTGGTTATTTCTTCATTGTGGCCTGATTGCCTTTTTATGTAAGATGAAACCTGGTACGGGCAATTAGGAAAGCAACTGCCATTTGATCGCACTTGACTATGAAGATTTTCACAGGGCATCTGTGATTAAGAATGGATAAAATATGTGAATTGAAAAGAGTCCACTGTCAGTTGTAAAATCCCTAGGGGCAGTTTACTGTAGTTTGAAGGTATACAGTAGCAGCCCATTTTTAAGAGCCTCTGAAATAGTGGCATTCCTTAGACATTCTGATGACAATTTTGAGTTTTCTATACTTTCTTAATATATAGAAATATCCACTCTTTGATAATTAAATTATAAGCCTCATGTGTGTTCCACCTCAGTGTTGTTGACTAATAAAATAAGATTCAAGAGTAGGTTTTATTATATTATTATATAATTTATACATCTCCTCAGGTATCTTAGCAGATAGACCATCACATTAAAGAAAATTAAAAAACTCATATCATGTAAAATGCTTTTCCTTGCACAACATTTTTTAGAAACAAATACACAAACAAATAAAAAAAAAAACAATGTCCACTAAGTTTAATTAGGATATTTTATTGATACACCATGTTGAAACAAGAAATGGCAAAAATGAGACATCCAAAATTAGTAGCCCCCTGGCCATTAATAGTCAATAGTGTACCCTTTCTGAGCCACAACTGACAACAGTCTCTTAGAGTAGTTCTTTACTAGGTTGGCTTAGGGATTTTGGCCCATTCTTCCATTGCAAATTGTTCTAACAGGTCCAAATTGTAAGGTTTCAGAGCATGGACATTTACTTTGAGCATCCGCCACAGATTCTCAATAGAATTGAGGTCTGGGCTCTATGCGGGCCACTCCAGGATCTTGGTTTTGGTATCCTTGAGGAACTGTTGGACTAATTTCAAGGCTCTCTGTGCCTGAGGCTGCAAAACAGCCCCACAGGATGATGCTCCCACCACCACGTTTAACTGTGGGGACTGTGTTCCTAGGGATGCCAAACATAAGCAACATCCATGTGCCCAAACAGTTTCAGTTTAGTCTCATCAGACCAAAGCACAGACTTCCAAAACTCATCTTTACCTTTCAAATGTTCACGGGCTGTGATGTGCCGCTCTTTGAGTAAAGGGGTTCTTCTGGGACGATGGCCCTCAAGCCCACCACGATGAACAGCCCTCACAACTGTGTTTCTTAAAACATCAACTCCAGAAGAGGCCAGGTCAGCAACAATTATCTTGGCAGATGTCTGGGGCTCCTTGCTTACATCTCTAACTATTTTTCTCTCCAGAGTTCTTGAAATCTTGCGCTTACGGCCACAGCCAGGTTTATTTCTTACAGAATTTGTCTCCTTGTACTTGGCAATGATGCAACGTACAGCAGTTCTAGACACTGTGAATCGCTTGGAAATGGCAGTGTAGCCTTCCCCCTTATGAGCCTCTACTATCTTCTTTCTTAGCTCCAGACTGATTTCCTTTGTCTTTGGCATGGTGAGTAACAGTAGTCTCTTTGATATAAAGCAAGCCTGAAAATGTATTTTATATTACAAAATGTACCAAAAGCTACTAAATAGCACTGGTGAATGTTTGATTATATAAGTTTCATTAATGCTGCAAACATTGGGAAGAAGTTTAGGAAAATGTTTCATAATTCCTGGGGTGCTAATAATTTTGGCCTCAACTGTATTTAGTACTGGTTTCCCAGATGGGGTTAAAACTAGCCCTTGGCTAACTATAAAGGTTAAGCCAAATTTTATAAAGGTCGGTTAAATTTTTGTACTAAAAAAGAGCATCAGTGCTGTAACAGGAGCAATAATTTGAAGATTCAAGATGTTAATTTGTCACATACACAGTTATACTAGTACAATTTAAATCAGTTCACTGCATTTGGGGTTCTCATTTCCTGACAATACTATTGTTTGCCAAATCCACGTCAAAATACTGCATTTTTAGAAATGATGACTGTATGAAAAAGAAGCCATTGGCATTGATATAGCTTAAATCCCAGATGCTTATTTATTGCTGGACATCTGTAGGCCTGTTGCATAAAGTTTCAACCCTAATCTGACCCACCTGGTCTTAATATTCATTGTTCCTGAAGAATTAGAGATAATACAGTTAATTTTTTTAAGCATGTCCAGATAATTTATAACACTTTTATCTTTTAATCTTTTTTAATATCTTATTTTAAACAGTCTACACTATTATACATTAAATTGGACTTCAATTTGAATGTATACTTAGACTTAAATTGAGCCTTGAGGAACACCACACCACACACAAAATAATCATTCAATTACCTCATTCTTAAATTACCCAGAAACATGTCATGAACTTTGAGCTTGTTTTACCTTGCAGCTGAGGAATTTTCACATTGCTGTTTCTCCATTATTCGTGTGCCTGTCATGCTCGCTGCGGGCAGCCAAAACTATGTATTCACCAAGTTAAATGGCAAGAAACATCTGCTCCTTGTCCAGATGGCTACCATGAGAAATCCAAAACACTTCCTGTAAATTTGGTTGGAGTTATTAGCCTATTGTCCACAACATAATTCATAGGCTTCCCACTGAAACTGCCCTAGTTTTGAATTTGCCAGTAAAAATAGATATTAATGCAGCTAGCAGGAGACAGTATCCTTAAATGCCTCAGCTTATTAAATATCCATGTTCTGAAGAGTAGTTTGTTGCACTGTATTTTATTATAGCCATGAGTATCCTGGCTGTGCCTCTGTGAAGTATAAATAACAATCATGATAATGATTTCTTTTAAAAGCAGGCAATGCAGACATTTCAAGCGCTAAAGGTTCATGGTCTTCTTTTACAATAGGTTGTTGGAGAAACAGCAGCCAGTACAAAATGTCCTTAATTTGCAACTTGGCAGTGGTTGGACACATATTTTGTACTTTCATTCCCTGGAGAAATCTGAAGCATGTATCATGAATATCTATCTATATTTCTTTGTTCTTTTTTTTTCACTGGCAGATACAGGAAAGCTTGCTACAAACGAATGTAATTTTAATGGCTAATTATGGCAGAACAGCATAGGAACTTCTACAATTATCCCAAATTTGTATTTACATGTACAGTACAATGCTGTAGATCTGTACAGCACATCCTGATGTATACAAGTCTATTTACACTTAGAAATCCCATTTTCTGAAAAGCTGAAAGTGATTCATAAAATAAATTTTTCATAAAATGCAATAAAAACAAGAATGTCTGATTTGTTATCTTGAACTTTTATTTAACTGATAGAACTTCAAAGTGGTCAGCTTAATTGCATTTAGCAAATGTAAACAAATTTTAAATTTGACGGCTGCAACACATTCACAAAAAGTTCAGACAGAGGTGTGTTTACCACATTATGTCACCTTTCATTTTAATTACACTGTTTAATCTTTTGGGAACTGAAGAGAATAATGGTTGCAGTTCTGTAGGTGGAATTTTTGTCCATTCTTGTTTGATTGCTTTGCTTGTGTCCGTTACCTGAAGTTCCTTAAATTTTCAGTAGGAAACAGATCTGGACTGCTGGCAGGCCAGTCAAGCACTGCGAATCCACACTGTTGTAGTGTGTGCAGAATGAGGCCTGGCATTGTCTTGCTGAAATATCGCCACCTTAACGGTAGAATATATATCTAAAATACACATTTGTGTCAACTGAATCTTCAGAGTGGGCAATTATTCCCCTCCCCCATACCATGACACATGTTGGCTTTTGGATGTTTTGCTAATAACCTTGATTGTCTATTTCATCCCTGGCACGAATAGTATCATGTCTTTTAATACAATAGTAGTCTCTCCAGGAAGGTTTACCTCCCATGCCAGTCTACTGTTACATGTTATGTTGTTTATCTTATTTTGTGCATGTTGCATGTGCATGTGCACTCCCCAAGACCAGTTTTTAAAACCAAGTAAAACCAATCTAGATTTTGTTTCTATGTTCTATCTAAATCCATCATCACTAAATAGAGAGGAGGCAGTGCTTCAAATATTCATGTTTTCAATGTAAGAAATATGTCTGACCTTAACTTTAAGCCAACAGACATCACCTAAACCTCTTTGTTCTTTTCACCATGCTGCAGTCTGAGAGGGGAGGAGGTAAAGACATTTGGCTGATGTGGTGTTTATATAAACTCCCATTACAGCAAGTGCTTCCAGCCATTGTGTAATTTTGGTGTACATTATAACTATAATAGCTTTAGTGCTTCTTCCTTAGTGAAACAAATGAGAAGATGAAGCCTATGAAGCTTAGACAGCATTACTTACCTCATTGCATTTTCCTCAGTGGACTCATTTGGCAGGTCGTGCACTTTCACTGATCTTTGAATGATGTTCACAGTTAAATGAAGCATGATGTTGGATAGCATTCGATTAATGGTTTTCTTCAATTAAACATTGTGTTAACAGGTCACAGCACTACAAAGCATGTCCTAATCACACTAATCACTTTTTATTGACTTAAAGCTGTTCTGTGCTTGACTAAAAGTAGATAAAGAGGTGGAAAAACTGAAGTGTGTCTAGAGGCTATTTAACCATTAGCATCTCTTCCAAACATCTCCCTGCATGGATTTTGTATACTCAGGCCTGGAATAGGCAATAAAAAGTCACAGCTTTTTGCCTTCATGTTTAAAGGAGTCTTTTTTTGCAAACAAATAATCCTCTCCTCCTAAGTAATGGAGCAGAGAAGTGGAGAAAAGGCTGCAGTAAATGCATTTTCAAAAGTTAAGTATGCAAATGTTTGCAAAAGGTTTATCAAACATCTATAGTTACACCTAGAAGTTCCATCAGCAACTGCCATGAGCCTGTAGAGCTTCAAACGAGACCTTATGCAAGACAGCTAATTAGTCTCTATTATTGATGAGGTGACCAGTCAAGGGACCAGTGAGCACTTTAAAGTAGGTTGGCTGTCTGCTTGCTTTACTTGCTTCAGCTTATTATTGCTTATATTTTGGTCAAAGACATTTGCTCAATGTCTAAATTTACATAAAGCTGAATTTTAGATGATACCCTGACTGTATACACCTGTAAAAAGATCTTGTCAGTGAATCTCTCTATTTCCACTCCACTTCAACAAAGTTCAATAAATATGTTTTATAGACAGAAAAAGCAAATTTCTTAGAAGAAAATCTAGGGTCTCTTTTCATTTACTTACAAATCTTTAGCCTTTTACTAAAGATTTCAGTAGAGAGTAGCTTTGATTTACATTTACATTTACATTTACATTTAATCATTTGGCTGACGCTTTTATCCAAAGCGACTTCCAGGACAAAGGAGACAATCAAGCATTCGCATTGCATAGATCAACACTGTGAGTGGTGTTACACGGAGACCGACACATTGCTGGTGGTTGTAGGATAAATAACAGGCGCAATTTGCCAAGTGCTTATACAACCACA